>JAUZND010007020.1:0-10525 GCA_034780555.1 Coelogynopora nodosa
GGCCAAAAAAGGTCGAAAACGTTTTAATAAATGTCCCAATAAGAACTTTAATTTTTTTGATTATATATATATATATACATATATATTGTATATATATATATATTTAATTAAATATTTATTAAATAACATAATAAATATAATTAAATATTTAATATATAAAAAGATGCCAAATATAATATTATATCGAATATCAATGAACTACATATTGTCAAATTTAAATAGTTGTTTGGTGTACATTTTTGATAAAACAAGTAATTGGCCACCAGAAAATTATTTTACTCTGCTTCATTTTAAAAGGAACCATTTGTGAACGTATTAAACTACATGTCGCGTATTTTATTTAATAATAAAATATTAAATCAATTATTATGAAATAATATATTACTTTACTTACAAAATTATCAGTAGTATTATAATAAATACAGATATTATTAAAATCTAGACTAAATAAATCATAATAATACGTTGATTTTTACCATTGAAGCATTTAGAATGATGATAGTAGCAGTAGAATAGGCCTATGTAACATCAGTTAGAAGAAATATTATTCAATGTCGTTCGTTGTTTAAAGATTATTACTGTTTGATAGTCCACCAATCTTTTCAGGATTACAGACTGTTTTAACAGATTATTATTTTTTATAGAAATATATATTTTAGCTAAGAATTAATATTCTAAACGATATGTTATAAACATTTATTCATGGTAATGAAATGCTGTTAATATACTTGAATTAAATGGTTGTACTTTAAAAATTAGGGTGAAATGTATTTATTATTTTTTCTAAGTTGAAAAAATAATTGAAAAAATTTAAATAATGCATTTAAATAAGGGGTACAAATTATAATATAAAGCTTTAGTAACACAATATATCGAAACTTTAAATGTATTATAAAAATATTTAAAAATCAATTTACAAAATTTAATTAGTGAGGTGAGTTAAATAATTATACACAAAATATTTGATATTTTAAAATATTTGTAATTAATACATAATCAATATTAAAACTGGAGATTAAGAAGAATAAACATAATAATTATATAAATATGAAGTAAACAATTTATTTTATAAATTATAGTTAATATATATTTTTTAAATTTGGTTTACATGGATAAAATGATATCTTATATTTCAAGTTTCTCAAAATTAAAAATAGTAGCCTATTTATTAACATTTAAACTAATAAACAATCGATATTGCAATATAATCGATATTTATAACATTGATTAGTTTACAATTATGAAATCGATATTATATCAAAACAAAAAACACAGCGTTAAGATCGAGGCATCTGTAATTTATATTAGCAATAAAAGAATAAATGTTTTCATCATGATGTCACGAATTCATGATCGCCTAATCCAATCAAAATGCATTCATAATTATATTGATTTGCAAGCAGGACTCATGCATAGACGTCGACGTATTTTATTGTCGTTCATATTGTAAGTATATATTTTATTCATTCTAAATTATTGTTAAGTTTTGTTAATATATTGATACAAAAACGTTGTTTATTTAAGTGAGAAATTGAGCTAAACGACATATAGTTCACCACATGTTTCTTTCCATTTCCTCTTTTGTATTGCAATATTTAAATGGTTAATCTTTCATAATTGATTCTGGTAAGGGATTTGCAAATAATTGTTGTTGCACATTTGGTAAAAAATTACTTTCAGTTAAAAATCGATTTATATTAAATATGGTGAACATATTTTTGTATGTTGATAATATTTTGAATATTAAAAAACAATAATTTTAATAATAATAAAAAGATATTGACCATTTTCATCAAAATTTTAATCTGTGACTATAATTATATACCTAGTCTTAGTGAGTGATAGCAAATCATGTATAATAGCTGGTACTAGCTATTTTTATAAATAATTAATTAATTGATGTATATAATGAAAATAATAATAAAATTAAAAATATATATTAATATGTTCATAATTTTAAAATGTATTTTGTAAAAGTATAATAGGTTTTGCCTATAACATTTAAAATGAACAAAATATATTAGAATTTACTATCTAAATTAGACAATTAAATAAGGGAATTTAGGCTCACTCACTGACACTGCATGTCTATCTTAATTTTATTCACTAGCTCTAAGTCAGCATCTAGCCTAGTTGTCCAGCTATAATGTTTTATATTATAGTCAAGAATAGAAAATAACAAAAAAATGACTGAATGTTTCAGATTATAAACATATCAACATTTTTATTGATAAAACCAGTAAAAGAGGTATTAGATCAAAACATATATCAGACTTGGTTGGTAATAATAAACCCATATTTATCTGTAATTTTAAAGAGTTTGAATATTGTGTCACAATTATATAATATCTGCAGTTTAAGCAGGCAGTGCATCATGACATAAGCAGGCAATCCTATACTTAGGCTTGAATTCTTTGCACAAATTATAGATGTGTATAATATGCAAAACATGGTTGATGTATATGGACCTGACTGTCCTGACCAGTACAGTAAAGCAGACTACAAAAGGAGATATTTCTTTATCTGATTTTTGGGCATCTGTATTAATTATTTGGCTTGACTCTGCAAGTGATAAACCCAAATATTCCATTTTTCAAAATTAGTTGTGGCACTTTTTGTAGTTCTAGCATGTTAATGCAATTATGCATCTTCAGTCAATTGTCAGATTTTTTCCAAAATAAAAGATCTTTGAATATACAAACAGTATCCATGTCATGCTGGATGTCAATTGCTGAAATAATCAAAGTAAACTAAACTGTGATCCAGTTTAAAAAATAAGCCTTCAATGATCTTATGAATATGGTCACTCAACTGCTGTCTCTAAGTATTGATGACTTCAATCCATCAAAGGCAGTCCAAATATGGTCAACAGCTGTTTGCCATATTTCATCTTTATGGATCAGGATGATTACAACTAGTTGTTTGTAATTAGATAAATCCAATTAAATAATATAATTTTTTTTGCTTTAGATATTACAATTTACGTCTTTGTACTATAATTTCAGAGCAAGTAGAATTTTAAATGCACTTGCCTATCTGGTAAGTGGTTTTTTTTAATGGTTTACACCCCTACAATGTGAACTTATTTTCATACAGTATTGAATTATCATTCAATTAGGGACTTTATATCAGGTGTAAGTTTTAGCTCTGTTTACCTGATAGAAGAGTTAACACCACATTATAGTTGAGTTAACACCCACATTTACTCAAGTGTTTACACCAGAGTTAACACCTCTCAATCAAATTTTGGACAGTGTTTTTATAATTCAAATTTTGTGTTTCTAATAACTAATAATGATGCATGTTTCATGGACCAATGATCAAATTATTAAAGTGCTAGAACATTTACTAACAAATGGTATCCATGAGAATTTTTTGGCATCTAAATGAAATAATACTTACTTTTAATAATATTGATTTTTAGCCTTAGTCACGCTTAACACCTAACACCTCATTTGAAGTCTAAAATATTTTAACCCTTAGGGGGTAAAAATTTAATTAAAAGAGTTATTCCCAGGTATATTTTATGTTAGCATTCATATAATTTATAGTTACATAAAAAAAAAAATTGAGGTATATTTTTCTTTAAAAAAGTTTGTGGGTAGAGTATGCACCCAGTGTTTACTCCAGAGTTAACTTGAGTTTTAGTGTTAACTCAGCATGACTTTATCCAAGGTGTAAAAATGGGGAGTTAACACAACAATCAGTTAGAGTAACTCTGGTGTTACACTTACTAATACACCTACACCTGATACAAAATCACCCATTGTTTATTGTTACACATTTTTGTATTTTCTGAAGGCTTAATTCCCTGTTAAAAAGAAGAATGGAGAATAATGGGAATGATTCATCATCAGAAGAAGAAACAATCATTTCAGCCACCAATGATATAAATCCAGAGAGTAGGTTTTTTCACTGTTTAAATATTTTAATGAATGTATGGTTTTCAGATTAATTTATACAATTGTTTATAATTAAATAACTTTTTATATTTTAGCCTTACCTGAAGTTGCCTGCATTGATGAAGCTGAGTCTTCTAAAAACCTAAAAAGCTCAGGCAAGTATTTAAATTTCTATCATTCATACAATTAAGCTTTCTATTTGTTATTTTGTTTACCTTTCTGTTTATGGCTTGTTTATCTTCTAACCCACATTAATAGTTAGTACATATTTCCAGAAGTGTATTTTGTTCACCCTTTGGTACAGTCAATTGACCTATCATATTTATACCTAATAAAATATTTAGCATCAGATATTAGATGTAATGTCCTCATTTGTGAACACATTCTGAAAGCTTCAAAGTCCAGAGCCAATTTTAACCACACAATCTGTCCTTTTTCCGAGTAGGTGGGTCTTCAGTAGGTCCTTGTCGGAGAATTCACGCAGACCTTGTTTTAATGATGGCATTGGGAAAAATCAATAATTGTACTTAAATGATCGATTACTACCAATAGGGGACCTCTGATCAATTTATAATTAACAAAATCGAACTCTGTGACCTTGAATTTATCGAAAACGACCTTGACCTTGTTTAAATCAGTCAATAGGAAGCCATAGTAACCAAAAAAACAGTTCCCGATTCTGATTGGCTGATAAAATTTCTATACTATTGCTGTGTATTAAATTCTATGTTTACATTGTATATATAAAAGCAACCTTGTATATAATAACATATAAGCATACAAAAGAATGGTAAACTTACTGCCATGCTAAGGGAAAATTGCTGTATCTGCACATTTTAAACTTTAAAAAAAACAGGTGTTTGTGTTTGGCTTTCTATTAGCATATGGCAAGATAAAAGTGCTTATAAGTAACCAATATGGACAAAATTTATTTTATACATTTTTAAAACTCAAATTACACCATGCAGTTTAGTTCTAAGTAGGTATATGGTTTGAACCATTGAACTATATAATGGTTTCTTTATATCAATGGTTTGAACAAATGTGAAATATGGTAAGAATACCATTTATATTGTGTAATTGGAACATTTATTTTCACAAAATATATTTTCATAGTGGTTAATTACCAAATTTATATTACATTACTTAGATTATTTGTTTGCTGAAAAATTGCTTTTTTTGGTTAAGTAATTTACTGGTAAGGGGTTTGATACCCATTATATAGTCTCTGAATTTTTTTTTTTAATTTGTGTTATCTTCCATTGTTTTTTTAATTAATTAAGCTTTTTTTAAAAGTAAATTATATTTGTCTTGCATTGCTGACTGTCAAATATAAAAGTATCATTATCATATTTGCAACAACACATTATTTGCATTATGTTAGTTATTACATTTTTATTCAGTAAAATTTCAAATCTTTAATGTCAAACTGTTAATTACTTATATTACTGTTAAAATTATTTTAAAAGTAATTATTTGTTATTCCTGAAGATGTGAAATCTTTTTTAAGTAATTATAACTACATCTAAATAATGATAATATAGATTTGTTTACTATTAGTATATTACTGCTATTTTTAGGTTCAACATGTGTCCGTACTAATGGAATGGTTGAGGATGAAGTAATTTCCATTTATTCAGAAAGTAAGGGTAAGTTGAGACATAATTTAGTTATAAAACTCCATACACATAACTATTTTTAAAATGTTCAGTTGTTAGACATTTACTATTAGTGCTATAGAAAATATGCCGTAAATGCAAGTAAATATAAGTATTACACTCATGTAAATTTATTGAAATAAATATAAAGTAGAAACTAGACTGTTGTTTTATCTAAAATGACATCAAACCTAATATTTTGTATTTCTGTCTCATATTAATTCACTCACTCATGAATCCAGTGTAAATTTGGTTGTTAAAAATGTTACTTTATTTCTTTTATTATCAGTTTACAAACTTATACCCACAACCTTACTAGAATCCGTCATATATTTATATTCTTGTATATATGCATAAATTTCACTTCACAAATTCTATATTAAGCATATCGATTAAATTTTCATTTCATTTTAATATTGGTATTCTTTTTTATTATTCGTTTGCTTCAATATCTCCTGTTAGGAATATGATTTAATTTTCATATTTATTATTTCATTATAGGAGAAAAGATCTCTACTTTGCAAGAGATTAAAGAAAATTATGTGATAAACTCTGCTGCGCCACTAGTTTCAGGTAAATTTAACCGTAACGTATTTGAACATTAATTGTTACAGGAGGTGGTACTGTGAACCTATAGGTGCACATTTTCCATACTACATTATTAGTATTTATATTCGTTTCTTGCTAGTTTATGCCTTTATGTTTAGTTTTTAATTTAATTGACATTTAGATTCGAGGTATAATGATGTTTTATTTTTTATTCCGTGTGCATTATTTTGTTCTTCTACTAACTATTAGGGATCTTGAAAGATATTTGGATGTATTTATACAACGTGTTGAGAGAGGGGGAAGTAAAAAATAAATGATTGACATTTATTTAATTGAAAACTTCTTCGTGTGGACCTACATTAATTTCTTACTATATTCCTATTATGTGAATGCTCTTCGTTTTCAGAAGAAAAGACAAGAAGAAAGAGTGTTAATGTCATCAATACGTCTTTTGATTCAAATTCAACAGAAGAGGGTAGGCAGCTGAAAATATTTGTAATGATGTTTTTGACATGTATTTCTCTTCTTGTCGCCTGTTTCTGTTTCTTTTACATTATTCAAAATATGCAAGGTACAAATATGAATAGTTCATAATATACTCTGAGAAAATGCTTGAATCCGTTCAAAAAGCATATTACTTTATGAATCTACTTAAACTTAAAAAAAATAATTAACCATATTGGAATATATTTATGCAAATGAACATTAAAAAAAATATTTAAAACTAAAATGCAATTTTTTTTTCGGTAAATTTATAGTTTCAATTATTTGTACATATTTAGTTCGCTTTGTTCTCAAGCTACATATTGTAATTCCATTTTGTAATTTTATAAAAGTATTCTAGGACAAAATCTGCTGAAATAAAAGTTCCTCTATTTTTGTACAAAACAAACGGAAAATGTGTAAATTCATAAATGTTTTTCAAAAATTGATCTATTATTCTCGTAAATTTTGACGAATAATATTCGAAAATGTTTACGTTGTACATACCGAATTTTGAAATGAATTTACACTTGTAAATTGTAGTATGTACTTACTTAACTTCTTTTTCAATTACAATTTTACAATTAATATAGTGGTTTGGTTTTTGAAAGATACTTCTGTATTAAAATTATAAGGATTACAGTTATTATTATATGTCTATATTAATAAATTCTATTTGTAAATTGTGACTATACATTTTTCAAATTTTTTGGTATGGACAAATTGTTTGTGAAACATGAAATATTAACCGTTTTTGTCATATGAATTAATTAAGAAAATGTAGTCGAAAAAAAACAAGCCGTCACTGTCACTCTCTGGAGATCAAAAATGCACACTGCTGCCAAACGCTTCTCAAATGGATCCAACGATCGTATCGATTAAGGAACCTCAGTAAAAAATCAATCAGTCTTCATAGTTTTCAAAATTACCCCTATTTTTCTGAAATATGTAGTTAATCCATTTAAAAGCAGAATAGATGTATTCACTGCTGAAAATAAGGGTGTCCTGTTTCCATCTGTGTATGCGCTGCAGTTGGACTGATTATTTTCAATCTCTAAGGATCCACAGAATTTCCAAATACATTATAAAAAGTTTCCGATAGTTTGTTTTAAAATAAGCCTTTCATTGACTTGAACGATAAGATCCTATTGCCTTGGCGACTTTTTTTTAGAATAGTTTAGTTTGTATTGTCTAGTAATGCATGTATTTTACATGAATCTTGTTTGTGGGCTCTTTGTTATACATCAATTTAACTTTTGTTTCTTTTTATAATTACTTTAAATTTAAAACGTAATATTTTTTTATTTTACACATTTTTTCACGAATTAATCTTCTGTCAATTAAAGTAATTGGAGTGTATTTGGGTCAGCCTTAACTTATAGAATTATATACTATACTGATTGTAAACTGCATTCTCTGTGAATATCTAGGCATTGTTGTCAATGGATATCCTCAAAAGGAAGAAACTACTGTTCAAGTTGACCTAACAAGTCTCGGTGAGTCCCCGATCACACTCCCTGGTGGTACATACTTTGAAGTTTGCATACTAATTGATGGCATTTCTCTGTTTGTGTATAACCTTTGCTCTTTCTCTTATAGGTGAGGATCTACCAAGTTCAGATGGTAATATACCAGACGAGGAAATTGAAAGCCTGGTGAAACATGCACGCACCGGTAAGTGTAAACGCTTTGATTTTGACTTTTGCCTGAATTCACCGTTGACTTTGATTATGAAGACTTTTCTTCCTGATTTGTTTTTAGTAGTTTTTACTTATTTTGATGGTAATATAGTGTTCATATCTTTATTTTAATTGGCTCGGTTAAAAACTAGGTCATGTCTTAAAAATTGTTTAATGTTTCTAATACAAATGTATTGATCGCTATTTTATTTTATATTATAGTTTTATCATCTGACGTCATCGATTTGCTTCAGGAACCATTCAAGCTCGGTAACTATATTTTATATTAAAACTATGTATTTTGTTTGCTACAATTATATATATATTTTTTTAATTAGAGAATATCTATATTCAAAAAAACTTATTATATATGTGTTTCGTATGGTTGTGCACATCGTTGCAAATTCCCATTATCCTTGACATTTTGGTGATTCACACCAAATTGCTTGTTTTAGAAAATGACTGAGTTAGTTAATCTATTTAATACATTTCAAAATATGAAATGAAATTTTCTAATAGGATGTCATAAATTAATTTTAACTTGCCTACTGCAACGGTATCTTATTTAAAAATCAATATTTAATTAATCAATTAATAATTAATTCAGGTACTTTAATACCTTTTCTGCCTAGATACAAAGTCTCATAGTATTTCTTGGTAACCAATTAAGATCAAATATTTTGTCGTTGTTGGTTGTTAGTCTCCGAGTAATCCGTAGATTTGTCGTTTTCAGGGTTTTCTCGGGTGGTCGTCATTCGAAACGCAGCTAATCATACATCAGTCAAGCAAAAATCCAAGCACAATGACGTCTACTACTCGCATGACAGTCAAAATAAAAGAATCGTAAGACACAATATAATACCCAAATTGGAATTTCATGTTATCATAGTCATTTATTAGTACTGCTATGAATAGACGATTAGTAGAATTTGTCTAAAACTGATGCTAATTTTTTTGTATCTGAGTTGAATTAATTTATTATTTATGTAATTTTATAAAATGTATAACCGCTACATTTTGCCTCTAGATATACTATAGATATAAACCCCAATATACTTTTTTAAGGTTAGTTTAATTGGACTTTATAATATTGTATGTATTTATGATCAATTGTATCTTAACAAAGCATTAAATTAATAGCATTAGGAACTAGGTGTTTCTAATATGTTTCATATTCGTACATGTTGGTGGTCAGTGTGCTATGATTTATGTAGCCATGATCAGTGGGGTTTTTTCCCAATAGTATACACTTACTTAATATATTTTTTTATGATGAATATCTCATTTTTGACTCTATTTAAATATTTATAAACATGTAGCACTAGAATATACTCTCCAAGACAGCCATCATTGTCTATCATAATATTGCTGCTTAGAAGTTATACAATATAACATTTTCTAGTTGTGTACATTTTTTTAATATTGACATTTCACCATAATTGGGGTAAATAGGTTGTAATTTGTATATTTTCTTAACTATACATTTAAATATGATGTTTAATTATAATTACTATATTGATACTGTTACAACCACTTGATTTGTGTTAATGTACTATAGTATAAAGTGTTTTACCTGAAATAAATGATAATTATTTCATTCAAGATTATCGATTTTATTTTTTAAATAATATTTTTTCATTTCTTTTGTTACTTATCCATGTTGATATTTGTTAATCAACCGAATTTTATAAAATAAAATTCAGATGCAGTTTATGGAATATTGTATATTATGGCCTTTAATATATTAAATTAACCAGTTGGCATACTCCTAAATCTGCATATACTTTTATAATATTATAATTTATAATAATTATTATAATTTGTATAGTATTTAATGAATTTATAAGGTTTTTATTATGCTTGATTTCCTTGAAAACTAGATTCTCACATTTGATTTGCACAATTGAAATTTTATGTTTTACTATTCCAATTGTTGACTATATATATGTACGTTTTAAATAAATTCAAGAAAATGTGGAGCTTTTTTATTTATTTCTGTCGTACAACCTTTAGTTTTATACTTTTACAACTGTGAGTCTGTAAAAGGTATCTTAGTTATAGTATACTATACTCAGATCTTATGTTAACTGTCTAATCTAATTTAATCACAGAAAACCGTTAACCACGTATTTTATAAAATCCGTTTAGATCTGTAAAATGTTATGCATTTTATTTATAACTCCCCCCCCCCATTACTCCTTCGTATAGCGCTCCAGTGTCGAGGTGGCCAAACTGCTGTCTGGCCTGGCTGCAA
>JAUZND010007021.1:0-30916 GCA_034780555.1 Coelogynopora nodosa
GCTATTGGTTGAGAGCTACGGATACAGTGCCCTACGAAGCGAAGTCGTCGACATTCAACGATTTCCGTCACTTTTTGATTGTTTTCATAAAGATGCTCGTTGGTGATTCTATCTGTGTATTTCACGTTTTTTACCTTTCTCAGTAAACGAGTGTAGCATCCGTTGAATCTTTTGCTGAGCCATAATTAGTTGTAGGGCCTATATTCAAGCAATAATCCCCAATAGACAGTTTTCTAAATTACAAAAAAGTATAACCAAGTTGTTAAGAGTTTAAACCTGATAACATTTTTCAACACGCAAATAGATACTAGCACACATTAAACAATTGTTAGTTCTTTTCTAAAATATAATATAAAATTATAGATGTAGGCTATACAACGCACGAGTGATCTGAAAGTTTTAAATTGATATGTTATTGTAATCATATTTGACAACTTTTTCGTGAATATCAGCAATAATGATGTGAATTATGGATCAATACAAATCAGTAGCAACTTGCACACCTGGGACCAATTCTTGAAGTATAGAGAACAGTAGCGATCCGATCCAAAAGAAATAAAATGACGAATATTATTCGGATTAGTTTACCCGCTTCTAAATGAGGTGTGATGTAAGGCGGTTGCGCGAATCTGCTGACACTTCGAACATATCTCGTCTACGGAGGATTCGGAGGTGGGATTTCAATAGAACCTAACTGAAAAAAAATTGTTTTCGGAGATTCAAATAATTTGGAGGGGAGGGGTGATTCACTAACCTGAGACCAATGGGATTTCTTTACATACTTTCTTGGCCGGTGACTCTGTGATTGTGCGTCCCAAAGATGGAATTCTACAGAAGCCGCTAACCGTGCACAGCTTCCATTTTACCTTCTTATGTACCTTCTGCAGTTCGAAGCCCGCCTATAATGACCCGTTCAGTGTTAGAAAGGTCTACAGAGGTCTTCTATCCAAAGAGTGGAAGAGCGTGTCTATTGAGGCTAGGATGAGTAGGCCTACGACGAGGAAGTCCTTTCCGCATTTTCTCTAATTCTACGGACATTATCGCCTAAACTGTGGCTTCAATTATAGACTGTCTATATAACTTTTATTATGCATCTATACTTTTATAACATTTATAGTGTCTGTTTTAGTTGATTGTATAAGGTGTTTTAAATCGCTGCTAATAATTATAAAAAATAAGTATAAAGTATGTTAAACTGTTTTTACGTGCATATAACACCCGAATTTCCTTATCTATCTATCTATTTTTGGAAGCGGTACAAAATAATTGTTGAAAGAAAATAAATTATGAGTTTATTTTATATTTGCATCAAATATAATTTTTTATTTAATTAGATAGGACCTACTATAAATTTGTTTAGCACATTAAAATAGATAAATTATTACAATATTTGTACGTATCTATAGTATGAGTGATACAAATGCAAATATACCAATAAAATTATTTTTGTTACTTAAAATTTGAAATTTAAATCATTTGTTTTTTCTATATATTTTCATTATTAAATTACAGTTTTGTAAGTTCTTATATATTTATTGATTTTTAATAGAACAAATTAGACGTGAGATGAGAAAAGTTTCTTGTTCGTTTTTATAATATTATATTTATAAATATATATTTTCACGTAATGTTATTTGAATCATTTTCCCATTAATTGTTATATTAATTATTCTATTGATAGAAATCTCATTCCGATTTAATTGTCGTTTTTATTTAATTACGATTTTGTATATTACAACGCAGCTTAAAATGTTATCAGAAATTCAATTTTTAATATTAACGTTAAAATAAATAATATTATCAACTAACTATTTAAAAATACTCATTCTTAAACGGTTATTTTTAAAATGGTTTCAAGTTGTAAACATTTATTCGAAACTTATACATGTTTTCCGTATATTTTATTAATATTATCTTTATCTTATATTTGTTAACGCTTATTGTTATTGTTAATTTAATTTAAAATACTTTAAATTAAATGTAGAATAAATTAAACAACATAACCTAAAGCTATAGACTCAATGATTATAAATTATGACAATATATTGTTGTAGTATAATATGTTAATTGAATTAATATACGAGTCAATTTGACCGATATACGAATTGGTTTGACCGATATACAAATTGAGTTGACCGACATACGAGTTGACTCAAAATTAAACTATATACAAGTTAACCAATATAAGTGTTGGTTCAGATTATTCAAAATACGAGTTGACTCGTATATGAGTTACGATACGAAGCAATATGAAGCAGAAGCGTATAGCTTTTAAGACTGCACGCGACATAAATAGAAAAAGGGTGGAGGAAAGAAAAAGCATAATAAACAAAACCAGGCCTCAGGCAGAGCATCCTTAGAGTTTTCTTATTGACCAGAAAGGTCCAAATCATCACTACCTCCGGGAACTACAATCTTACAAGGAGCATCTGAAACTGGAAACGTTATATAAGGTACTCATCTCTCCATCGCCATCTCTTCTGTCTTATTAGTTTTGTAAATTCTTTATTTATTTGAATAAGATATTTAGTCATGTGGTTATTGTCATTTTTCAATTATTGTTTTTTTTCATTTGTCTCATCTATTTGTAGATTATATTTTTTTCTGATTTTTCAGAAATTTTTGCAGTATGCTAGGATATGTTCCATGTTTATATCTTTATTAAATTTTTTACAGGTTGACTTATTTTCTTTTCTGTTTGTCATCACACCACTCTGTAACAATCTAATTATATTCTTTTCTTTATTATTTTGGCATAGGCCTAATTTATTTATTTATTATTTATCTTATGCTACTTTTATTTGTCATTAATATTTCTTCTTTTCATTTTTAACCTTAGTTCTATTAATTTTCTTTCTTATTTCATTTAAAGATTTTGTTTCTAATTCATCGATAGTAATGCTTATATATTCCATATATTCTTTAAAAATATTGATCCGTTTGTGTTCTTTATTCCATTCTTTTTTAATTATTTCCTTTAGTTTATAGTTGTTTTTAAGTATGTGTTGTAAAAGTTATATTTTGGTTTTAATGTCTCTAAATAAGCGGCTGCTGATTCATATTGCTCCTCTAACATATCTATTGGGGGTTCTAGTGGACATATTTAAAAGTCGTTTTATTATACAGGATTGGATGGATTCAATTTTTATTATATATTTTTATTTAATTTAATCACTTGTATACCATGCATAATTGTTAGTAAGATGGCGCTTTTCCATAAAGTTTTTCTTATAGCTGTATTGTATTTTTCCTTTTATAATATAGTTTATCCAATATTTGTAATTACTTGCTTTTTTATCTTTTCCTGAATATATCCTTTAAAAATAAGATTTGTGTCTTTAATCTTTACTCAAAGATATTTAATCTCCTTTGTTACATTAATTTAATTGATTATTCTCTCATTTCCACCTCCAAAGATAATAATTTCACTTTCATCTAAATTTATTTTAAGGCTTATTTTTTTGTATTAATTTCTAATTATATTAATTTTTTACCTGAATACGCTTGCAAAATATAATAAAACAAACATAGTTTTAACCAGTTATATACCTTACTTTACTGCAATATTTAAAATTGTTATATTTTTTCTCTATTTTGATGTTTGTCTTCTTCGCTTTAATTTAGTGATTGTTTCAAATATAATCAGAGAGCAAATAAAATGGCGGAAATAATATCACAGTTTTGCACAGTGACAGGTAATTAAATATAATATTAATTATTCATTATGTTTTGTAGGTGTACAGACTTAGTGTGTATCCTAAATGTTATAAGGTCAGCATACCCAAGTTAATCTGCATCCTGTGTGAATGTATATTATTGACATCATGATGAATCGTTTTAGTTTTTTATGAAAATTAACATAATAATTATATTTACTCTTAACCATATTAATAGCAATCAGCTGCTATTACTATTGTAATACTAATTATAGACATATAATTATAGATAGTACTATCATTATTAGTATATCAAACAAAAAATAAAAATTTTAAACATATTAATTCCTGAACTCTTTTCCCAATTTGTGAATTTCAGATAAGTTACATATTTTTGTAGTAAATAAAATATAAATAAAACTTATATGGCTGGGGTAGTGGGTCCATTAGCAGCCAGTATATAAATTGTAAGTTAGGCTGGTTAAAATTGAAAATATATTTGATGTCCCTTATTATGTATTAAACCTTAGTGGCTGATTCAGCAGCTAAGTGAAAAAGCCAATTTACAGGATGATTTCATTGTTTTCTATTTTTTATTTAACCTATAGGTTTAATAATTTTTTCAGATAAACATACCTAATCTAATTAGCCAGAAATGTATTTTACAAGTAATATTTAATATATATATTATATGTGTGTTGCATGTTAATTATTTAATATATGTAAAACATAATTTATATTAATAAATTTCTTATTTTATATTATTAAACTATTTATAAATATAAAATTATAATATATAACATATATATATATTGACATGTAAACATTTTGCTTTGTATTATATATTTATCAATTTTAAAGGTTTATTTGTTAGATAAATTCATTGTTTAACTTTGTTTATTTAATTGTTTTATATTATATTATTAATATATAATAACAATATAGGCCTATTATAGACAAATAATGTAGAATTATAATATAATATATTTATTACTTATTTTTTAATTAATGTAGCCTATGGCTATATGATTCATTAACTGATTCAAAAGTACTATTTATTGGGTGAATTCATTGCTTAACCTTTCTTATTTAACTGTTTTATATTATATTAATAATAAAATTATGTGATGGACAAGTAATGTAGAAGTATTCACATAATATATTTATTACTTATATTTTAATCAATTTATATAATTCAGCAGCTGATTCAAAAGGTCCATTTATTAGGTGAATTCATTATTTAACTTTGTTTATTTAACTGTTTTATATTATATTAATAATATATAATAACATTATATGATGAATAAATGATGTAGAAGTATTAATTTAATATAATATATTTATAACTTGTATTTTAATCTATTTATATGATTCAGCAGCCAATTCAAAATATCTTTTTATTAAATAAATTCATTGTTTCATTTTGTTTATTTAACTGTTTATATTATTAATATATAATTTAAGGGCAATTGATAAATTTTATTTATTTTTATAATTACCAGTTCAGGATGGCTTTCTTGAAGGTTATAAGTAAACACCAATGCTTATGACTATGTCAATTACTTGAATAAAACCTGATTCCAAAACTTATAATAATGCCTCTATGCTAAGTACCTAAAATAAAACCCAATGTCTATTCCAATTCTGATGTCAATAAATATATATTTTTAATTTATTTTATGTATTTGTTATACTTCTGACTGCCATTGTAATAACAACAATTTTACAATTCCAACAAATGAAATTACTTATTGGAAATACACATAGTATGCTTACACATTATTAAAAATTATGTTTCTGAGTAAATTATATTATAAAAGTTGCTGAAATTTTAGATATTTTGATAGCTACCGAAAATATAACAATTATTTTTATTTTATTACCTATTTGTCCCTTACTCCACCTATTTATTTTAAATTATTATTCCACTTAAATTATATAATTTTCTTGTATTTTAAATATATGGTCCATCTTATTGATCTAGGAAATTACATGGGGCATAGTCCCTCCCATAACCTAAAATAAGAAAATGTTGTCATTAATTATAAACTCTAATTTTATTTTATTCATGGTTTTGCACAGGCCTTTTTAAAATGGGTATGGAAAACCTTAAACAGTCATGGATATTAAAAATGTTATGGAAAACATTTGAAATGGGAAATAAAATGATTTCCATGTAGTAAATATCACTATGACATTCTCTGGGACAGTACCACCACCTTTTCTGAAGAAATGTTTACTGTCAATGAAAAGATGAGGTTCCTACAGTGAATTTGATTTGTGTATATGGCAAATATGTCCTAAATTTACTGTAATATTGAACTTTGTAACCCTTGGACAACTTTTTGTTACATTTTTATGTGTTTTTTATGATTTGTGTACATAGTTATTATTCAATATAATAAAGAGCTGAAGATGGTATGGCTATAAGTGGTAATGCAGAGGCCATTAAAACCAATTACCTTTTTTTGTTGAATTAAGACTTTGATATAATAGTCATGAAATTTTTCCAAATCTTCCTGGAAATGTCATGGAAATTTTTATCAATATTCTGTACAAACCCTGTTTATTTTGATTATTCTAATTCCACTTTATTTTAATCTAACAAACTGTGGTTTCACTCTAATCTATTATAACTTGAATAATTTTAAATTTACTATCCCAATGTGGCATAATTATAATAATTTTGGAATGCAGCAAAATACAATAGTCAATTTTAATTTATTATAGAAAAGGATCTCCAAACTTGCCCACCTTTACTGTATAAATTCATATTTACAAGTGAACAAGTTCTGAGATAGCCCATCCTTTTTCAAAATAAATTAACATTTTCTATAATAGTATGGCCAAGCTCCAAGATCACCTATATTCTTAAAATATAAATTCAAATTTATTCCTGTATTGTGCTTAATTGTGAATTTATTATTATTAGGATTTAATTATATCACAAAAGAAAATTTGATTATTATATTATTTATTGAAAAGAGTTGGTTATCTCAGAACTTCCTATTTTAATCAAATGTAACAAAGAATAGGTTAATTAAATAATAATATAGTAGGGGCATATTCAGAAATGTGTGAGTGGGGGAGCATGAAGGATTCTCTTCACAATTTTAAGTAAAGAATCATCCACTTTTCAATTTTAATCAATAATTAGATGTAAATTAAAAATTAATTATAAGTATAGCCCTATAGATAATTTTTTTATAATAAGTAAACATTACAGTTCTTGAATGAAACTGTATCAAAGGCTTAAATTTTTTTATTTATCTGACAATGGGGGAAGAGCAAGACAGAGGACATGGGTTAAAATCACAATCAAAGCATATATTGTAAAAGTCATTGATGAAGTAGGCGCACTTCATAAACTACTCACTTCTCCAGAAATAGGGCCTTAATATTGATCTGTTTCGGAGTGTTTATTAAACAGATACTGGTGCTAAATACATAATTTTATTTAGAGTGAAATCGGAGTTAGTTAGAGTAGATTAAAGTGTAACCAGAGTTCATTAAATTAGAATAAATTGAAATAATTATAATGGAATTGGAGTTATAAGTTATCAATGATGACATTTCCTATATTATTGTAACCAACAGTGTTCCAGCTAAGCAACTTTCAGTCAAAGGAAAATGTACACACACCATGATGTTTCAATGCATTCATTTATTGTTCCAGTCCAGGCCATGTAAATTTCCGGCTAAAGCTGGAAATCCGGCTTTTTTGAAGCTAAATTATGTGGTCTCCAGATTTGTTCAAAAATGGTGAAAAAGGGTTGGGGGGGGGGGTAATCTCCTCTTCATTAATTTTTATTAAATTTTAACTTTATTTATTTAACATATTAACTTTAATATTCGTTAGCTTTGCCTGAGATGCCAGGAAATGCATTCTAAAGTCTAAAATCCAAAAAAAAATTCCTCGCGAGTTCAGTTTCATAGGCTCCCTCCGCAGGCCGCTCGCCATGGAAATTTTGCTTGATAATCGAGTCTTCCGGCTTTTTCAAAATTCATTGTTACAGGGCCTGATATTGTGTATACTATATATATATTTATATATTTATGTGCAGAGCCCGATATTTACCAATCTGATGTTTGCGTAGTTACTCCGCGGTTGCGATGATTAATATAATAGATTAATCGATTTTTTACTAATTGGAACAGGTTTTATTTAGACTGTATCAATATATATATATATGAGTTTCGTCAAAATTGATTCATTTTTAAATTGGACCTTTTAATTTCAATACAATTTAGTGATAACAAAACTCTATTTTAAAATACAATTGCATTAATTTATTGAATTTGTAATAATAATATTTACTTGTAATTCGGTTTTCTACCTAACATTTTAAAACCTCATTATTAAATGTGAAAATTGTGTGATAATTATTTTGATCACTTTGCTTATTTGTGATTGTTACATTTTGCTCAGACTAACAAGGTGGGAACACTGGCGTGTACTGGAAAATCCCTTATGTTGGTTAGAACCTGTAAATATGGTTAATATGTAGATTAAGATGCCAATTCGCATCTTCTAATTGAAAGATAAACATGCCTGTATTTTATACAGTTTAGTTGTTTTTGTTAAGTAAAAATCGTTCTAGCCCAATGTATTGTCCCAATGAAGTTTTAAATGAGGCATTTATGTAGTGTTCTTGTACATATTATAATAACCATAAAATATAACCAGGTCTCCGATATGACACTCCTTTGGTGCTGCTTTGAGCCCTTTAGGCATGTGTAATTTTCGGATAAAATTATATTTTTCCTAGTTAATTGTTTGCAATTATATTTTAATGTCTGCATTTAACAACGGGTATGATATTGTATAGTTACCAGATTACAAAGTTTGGATTGATCTGGTTTTGTATACTCCTTAATAGCTAACTAATATAAATATTATCTTCTGTCTTACAGGTCGTCCACGTAATGCCTCTGTGTTTATATAGGTTTTATATTAACCGTTGGTTTACTTTAAAGTGTTCAGTTGTGCATTTTGTCTGTTAATATGTTTTTTTTTAATATTGGTTTATTCATTGATTAGTTACTCATCTGCGAACCACAAACGTTGAAAATCTAAATTTAGCTTCGCTGATTTAACGGTTGTCAATGTTATACATTCATAACTATGATACTACTAGCAAGTAGTATTATAATCTTTTTATTATAATCATAATAAACTAAAATATATTCTTTTCAGGTAAACAAACCGAAGAGGAGGATCAGATGGCAGAGTTGGCCGCATGGGCTTCCTAACTTGGCTGCTATTTTTATTTTTTAAATGTATCGATGTTTTTGTTTCCGGGGGTACTTTCCTAACTCGTGATATATCCAAAACATCTATGAACATAATTATATCCACTGATGCCCTACTCTGCATAAAAATGCAAACGCCTAATTCACCACCAACTGACATGTGGGATAGTTTAACATGTACATTAGTTTGTTAGTGTATCCAACAGCGGGCAGAGCTTCACTTTGTAAATAGGTTTTTCTTTATTAGTTGCCTCTTTTTAACTGTATGTTCCTTTATATCTTAAATTTCTCTTCAAATGGTTTAAAAACTCGAGTTACTCATTTTTGAATTCTGATTACTTCGTCTTGTTTCGATTTGTATACAGTCAAAATCACACTGGAACTAGCAGTCTTGATGGGGTGCTATTGTTAACATACCTACCCACATATTGTTTGTATAATTTATCCCTGGCTACTCTTAAATTTATTTGTTTTGAATTTGCATTAATAGACATCTGATTTAACTTAATAATGAACTCTCCTATCTTTTTAAAAATAATTTGTCTTTATTTTGGTTGGATAATTTTTGTGCCTTTCTTTTGTTAACTTAGTCAATATAGAAATTAACAATTCTATGCAATATAATTTAATATGCGTTACAGATTAACCTACATGTTGATAAAACAACTTACCTTTTCGGCATCTGATAACAATTTTGTTTTGCTACATTTGTGACCACATCTTTCTTAAATAGTTTGGTATAATTCTAAAATTAAGCGTAACCGAGGCGACTTGCTACACTACTTGTCGATATAAATAAATTGTAATAGTTTCGGAGTCCTTTTCGTTTTTCTTTTCAATATTGTTCTAATTGCATAGTTGTTGTCTATTGTTGCCATTTGAGACGTTATGTAATTAATTTATTTAGATCAACTTGTAACGGGAATTTAATGGATAGCATAGTATAGGTAATTGTAACTGCATTTGTAAAAAAAAAAGGCTAAATTGTAATATATATTTTCTACTGGGTAATTTTCTATTTATAAATATTCAAATAGTTCTAGACAATAATCGGAATTACTATTCTTTGAATATACCATTTATTTTCAGTTATTACGGGCTAAAAGACTATTTTCCTCGCTTTACTATTGTGAGAAATACAAGACCGATCAATTATAACTATTTGAACCATTTGTCCCATAGAAATAAATATTATATTCGATTACTGGCAGTGTAATTATTGCGTAAAGCTATATTTAATCCCCGTTAAATAAATGAAATGTAAGAATATGAATAAACACAGTTAATATAATATAAGCAATTTCAGTTGTTATTTAAAAACAAGGCAAGATAGCTATAATTGACCAAAATAAACTCATTTAATGAGTTATTATAAATTGCTGTTTGCAAGTCCCAATGTTCAATTTTAGCTAATTCAATATCGCTGTAAAAATGTAAGCTTGGTAAAATTTAACAAAATAATGATTTTCAATGAAGTTGATCGTGTACTGTAGGTTACATTTAAATTGCTTAATCTTTTGTAGTATTAGTTAATATGGAAGCTAACTATTTGAAGGTTTTTTATCGTGTTCTTTGCATGTTAGTTGTAAAATATGAACCAGACATTTTACATGTGGGCTTATATTTTCATTGAAATATATTAATTGTCAGCTAATTTACAGTATTATAAAAAATACTGTCCAATTATTAATAATGATTTTGTTGTGTTTCACAGCAGTATGTTGTCATGAATACAGTATTGTGTGACAGTTGCAGATAGATTTATATATGTATTAGAATGTCGCTTTCCTAAAATGACTTCACGCTCAAAGGGGGACTTGTTTCTGGAATCGTAGGAGGGGTGGTAACAAGTTTAGTGTCGCGGACGTGTGTTTTTATTTTGGAAAATTCTACTATAGGAAGTTGTAATTATTATTTTGATCCATTTCATATAATTCGCCGGTTAAAAATTCAAAAAAACTTAATTCGCGCTTCTTTATTCTATACCTAAATCTCATCACTCATGGTGACTGTACTGTTAAATTTATTAAGTAAAACAATTAGAGTGAAATAACGATTTAGCATATGAAGGTGTTAATCAACTAAATATCGTGTTTAGAACAAATTAAGGACTAAATATAGAAAAAATTATATATAGTTGAACAACATAATATAATTTATGAATGTGCTTTAAATTCTGTATTTCGAACCCGAAATTTACGTTGAAATGGTGTTTACTTGAACCAAAATATCACAATTTGAACAAAGTAATTTTTAAATAAAAGTTTTAATTCTATTTTTTTACAAAATGCATGTAGTGCCAATTATGTTTCAATGGTAAGTATTTAGAACCAAATTTTATAAACATTAGTTTTAAATATCATATATAAACAAATTATTATTTCGTAGAATTTACAATTTTTTTGTTGTATTTGTAATTATTTTTTATTTTAATTTTTTGGAACATATCATTGCCGACGATGTAGTATTCTGTGATATTATATAATGCTCAATATATCTTACACATTCATTAATAATATATATCATTTTAATAATTGTTTAAATCTTTGGTAAATAGGAATTTTATATGGTGTTGCAATGTCATTTTGGAATTAATATTCAGTTGTACTATAATATATTCATTATTAGATATTGTACGACACAATCTGTTTTATGCGATTAAATTGTACATTCAACATTATTTTGAAATATATATTTATGGAAGGAGGGGAATTTTCGGTATTTCGGCATGTGTGGTACATCAATTTTTGGAGGGGGAGCAATGAATTATCGATTAATATATGCAGTATAATAATTTATATTATAACAATTCATTATATTCTTTTAGGAGCGTGACGAATAGTAGCAAGTGTGAAGGGGGGGGGGGGGGGTGATTAAAAAATAATTGTCATGCTTTCCAATAATTTAGAACGACCGCCTCTAAAATGTTAATATTTTATGTATTAATATTAAAATGTAAAATATTAAATATATAAACATGAATATTTAATACAAATTAGAATGAGCAATATTTTAATATACAATATATATATTCTACACCTAATCATATTATGTCAATTTAATGTAAGCATAAAATTTGGTTGATATGACAAAAATTAAAATGTAGATCTATTAGTATGGCCATTATTATATACTGTTTAAATATGTTGTTATGATTATTATATATATATTTACATTACATAAATATATTATATTGTCACAAAATGAATATTAATAACTTCAAAATGATCAATTATAAAAAATAATTATTTAGCTTTGGTTTAGAAAGATTTCTTAAAAATGATTTTGTTTTTCTATTCCAAACTAAAATTATAATAGATGTTTTTAAAATTCTTAAAACATTTTTAGCAAAATGTTAAATAGGTTTATATTTTCTAAAATAAGTTTATTTTCATCGACGTGGACATACCCGACTATTCAAAAGTATGCTAATTAAATTAACTTTAATCAACATGTATTACTGTAATAAAAATTAATAGTTATTGATGTGTTTTATAATATTGATATACAATGTACCATAACTTCTTTGACTTTATTTTTTAATATATACATTAAACTTTTCGAAGATGTCAGGCCCGGCCCCAGACGACAACATCTGACAAAGTGCGTACACTTTTTTTAGTTAATAACTAATTTTAGTTATGACTATAGCCATAGGCAATTAACACAGTGTCAGTAGCAAACATCATTAACAAATTTTCATTGCACATTTTTATATATAATATTATATATGCACATCTTCACCTTGTGTTGTTTGCTAACTCTATAATTTTTGCTTATTTACAATGATAAATGATGTGTCAAAATACACCCTTTTTAAAAAATATTCTTTTAATTTTGCACCCCTATGGTTTGTGCATACATTTTTTGAAAGTCTGGAGGCTGGCCTGGATATTATACATGTCTGCCTAGCCCTAGTCGAAAAATAAATTCTAGACTATGTGTCTGCCTAGGGCTAGGTTATATATATATATATTCATAATAGCTAATATAAATTGTTTGTTGTTTTTATGAGCTATTAATATTATAGCTAAACTTGTTATATTCTAATATAATTATCAAAAAAATATTGTAATGTTATATAATGATTAATGTAATGACTAATGTTATATAAAAATTTTAATTTAATGTAATTTAAAATCAATTAATTTTTAGATGTCACAAATACTTTCTTAATAATGCTTATTATGGCCATATGACTAGAGATAAATAAATTAGTAGGCATACATAAAGACTGCAGTCTTTATTAAGCCTTTATTTATATTATTTTATTAAATGTTCTTTAGATTTTATTCTTATACTATACATTTTAATTCATATTAATATATACAATTTATTCAATAAGTTTTGATGTCTATAGATTCAACAGCAACTTCAAGTCAATTTATAAATTGCTTCTGTTTCTATATATATATGTTGGTGACTATTTAAGGACTGGGACCAGTCAGCAAACAAGCTGACCAATTGGGTACTTTTCAAATGTTCACAATTGGTTGGCTTAGTTGCCAATGCCAATGGATTACAGACATAAGTTAATCTCCTGAATTCATTTTTATATTTTAAAATAATGTTTATAAATTTATGTTATTATCATGGCAAAATTGAAAGAAACAAACAAAGTCATTCTATGAATCTTATTAATTGTAAAAGACTTTCAACTATTTGTAGACATTTGTGAAGTCCCCAATCAGTTGGCTTATTTGCCAACCAGTCCTGGACTGGCAATTTTTAACTATTTATATTCTAAGTCATATTTTATTAACAATTTTATTTACTGTATATTATATATATTCCTTAATCTTATAGCGGTTTGGCTACATAACAAATTTTTGTTTAATATTCTTTATGGGGAAAGTATTATATAAAATGGAGTTACTAAAAACATCCTGTAGAATCAATTATAAAAAAATTAAAATTCAATCAAGCTATGGCCATTTTTTTAAGTTTCACTTTCAATTTAAGCAGCAGCACAAAAGTAATTAGCCAAGATTAAATAATTTTTATTAAAACAATTTTGGCTCCTAGGATTACAAAAAACTGTGTAAAAAGGCTTCAGTATTCAAACAAATCTATGATTACCTGATAACTTGTTTGATGCCATTAATAATGTTAATTATATTTCAGGCCTCATATTAATTAACATGATTCAGGATTTTAAAAGAGCCAATTCTCAATACTGGATTACTTAATTAGAACAAAAGAGCCATAAACAAAAGGCCACTTTAAAAAAAATATGAAGAAGAGTTCAGGTTGCTGCAAAAATATATTTATGAGAACTTTTGGCATGTGAGTTACAAATTAATGCAGCTAAAAAACATTGGTTTTTACTGAAAAATGAAATTATAATATATATAAATTAAATTATATTATACTATTATATTTATATAACTTATTTCATTAGCATACATTCCATCAATATTAATATACTATATACTAGCATATAATTATTTAGATACTGTAAACAATTTTTTTTAAATTGTTTTGAATTCTCACTATACCCCACAAACTTAAATATCAAACAATGTTTAAACATATGTATATTGATATGGTCTATATTTTGTCATAATTAAATTGTTTTAAAAGATTTTAATTTTATAATATTTAAATTTATTTTTAACAATATATTTTAATGCATTAAATCTAATTTTTCTGGTTTTAGACAAAAATCATATAATAGCCATACAGTATAGTACATGAATTTTTATATGTACATAAATTATATATGTATTTCAAGAATAGCATAGAAACCCTGTTATAATATAAAATATGTTTAATTATTAATTAAAAAATAATAATTAATAATAATATTAATTTTTAACAGCATTCTTTTAAACTATTTTGAAAAAGATACATATCTTATAATCTGATATTAATAATGATAATAAAATACTATTAAAAATATATTTTATTCACAATATATTTGTTAAATATATATTGTACATTGATTATGTTTTTAAGAACTTATGGTAAATAATATAAATATCCTATTTATAATTCTTCTATTCCAGTTTCAGCTATATTATTTTATAACATATAAGTTTTCATGAATTTTTACAGAACTGTCTTACTTGGATTTTATTAACAGGATAGTTATTTTAATTTTAACACATACTTAATATATTAAGGCTTTAATTATGATTATATTAAATGTTATTATAGATATGCTGGTTTGGCATATTGGGTACACTCCTGACTTTCATTTATAGTCAAAATAAGTATCTAATTAATTTAGTCAAGTAAAAAGTATACTTGGCATACAATTTAATTATGAGATTAAGTGTTGACAGAGGAGTTGTTGCAATAGTTTTGTGAAACCTAATTTGAATCTATGTGATGAATCAAACAACATATTTTAATTATTAATTTTCTTTATAATACCTACTTTTATACCTGTATATTTATTTAAGTATCTAAAATTATTATGAAGAATACATAATTTAATAACCACATCATGTTTTTACTTGTAAGTATAATTCATAAAAATGGTAAATTCACTTTTGACTTCAATTTTTAGTAATGTCTTATTAACATAATTCTACACAATTAAACATATTTACCAACCATGTATACATTTTCAAAAATAAAATCTACAAAAGAATAATTTTTTATTCCTTATTTGTGTATAATTTCAATTGGAAACTATTTAGAGCTGTTATACATCAATTTATTTATATAATATCTAAAAATATGCTTGAAAATGAAATAATTTGAATGAATACTTGTTATGCAGCAAACATTTGCTTGTTTAATTTTGTAAATTTTTTAAATTCCTAATTTGTAACAAAGTAAAACCAATGACTTTATTATGCCTATATTACTTATTATCCTGTAAAACATAATAATCTGTATCCTGTCTAAATGGAACTAGTGTATGAACAATTTATATATGTTACATACAGATTGTATGAATTGTTTTCTTATATTGCATTGAATATATATTTTTAATGAATTCAATTATAATATTAAAAGCTATACTTGTAAGTTGCAATGAATGTAAAATTTAATTAAAAGTGATCAATAGTAATTTTATTAGACTAATTAATTGTTTTCTTCTTTTTTTATTTCAGAGTTACATCTGTACACTTATGGAATCAACCTGCAGCTCATGTTCACAGGTTTTCTAAAGTTGTTTATCCCTGGATGGAGAAGAAAAAAGATTATTGGGTATGTTGAGTTTTAAATTTTAATAGTTACCATAATATGAATTATAGCAGTGTATAAGTCGATTTTTTTGTAATTTATTCTGTAAACGTTGAGGGATAACAAATTACCACTAATAACAAAAATATTTACTTCAAACATTGATTGGATTGGTAATATGATCCCATATGATTATTTTTATATATAGTCAAATATTATGAGTTTGTGGGGCATCCATACAATGTTGTAACTTTTTTTTGGAACAGAATTTTCACTTAAAGTAGTGTTTAATTTTATAATGTTAAAGAAAACCAATCTTCTGCTAATATTTATTAGTAAGTTAAAAAAATTACCGTATAAAAACTTATGCAACCTTTCCCCAGGTTTATTACAGGTTTACTTTAAGAATGAAACATCACATATAGTCAAAATGTAGTTATCAAAATGAAATTATGTTTTGTGTTGGTTGACATTTGACTACTTTAGGAGATATGACACCATATTCACTTTAAGAATGGAACATCATACAGAGTCAAATTTGTTGTCAAATGCAGCTCTCCTCAAAATATATATATATTTTTTGCATTATATAATAATTATTATACAGTAATATATTTAGTATTTCATCTCCAGATTCACTTTAAAAATGGAACATCACAATTCATTTTGACACCAAATTTGACTATATGATATTCCATTCTTATAGTGAATTTGGGGATGAACCTGGGTGATGGTGATTAAAGCCAACAATTAATCGCCTTTGTTAAATATCTATTAATCATTAAAAAAAAGATTAATCGTTACAGTGAAGAGTAATAAATGACGTGTGAAAAATACTCTTCGCCATGACTATTATTCATAAAAGTTAAGCAAAGGATATAGTCACTGATTAATTTTTACTCTTTGATATATCTAATAGGAAATTAATTAACATTTTGAGTGTTTTGAATTCTCCATTGTTAGGCGCTTTTGTTAGATTTGTAGTACTTTGTATGTTATTGTATGTCGTAGATAGCAGGCGCGGATACATAGTTAAATGTTGGGTGTTGCCCAATGTTCTGTCTGTATAAGGCGAGGCGACAAGCCGAGCATAGTTTGAGATGTTACAAGCTTAGTCTGCATATAAAGGCATCTAAAATAATCACTATAGTGCCTTTTATTATACAAATTTTATTTGAAATATACTACAAAAAAGTTTGATTTAAAAAAAGGTGTAGCCTTTGGCAACACTGTTAAATCCGCGCCTGGATAGTTGTAAGGAAAAAATCCAGGATTCGTTTTATATGTCTTGTATGATATTATAACTTATTACCTAATGTTATCGATTAAATAAAAGATACATTCATGTTATTGTTTAGTAAAACGTCGTTCTATTTAAGATCATCAAACGGAAAGCCATTATCAATTGAATAATATTAAGTCATTTATCTTTTATAAATATAAATTAATCAAATGATAAATAATCAATTATAATTTTTTGTAAACTTAACGAGTACCATCCAATTCTTAGTTATAATCTAACAATTTTTCAAGTTAACGACGGGTATCACTCGTTAAGTTTTATTCCCAGATCAAATTTAACGTGTGATTTTAACGAAGAGTAGAGCAGGTTAACGAATAATTGTAAGTTTTATTCACCATCTCGCTGGGGTTGAATTACTCAAATAGGTCTTATCTCCTGAAGTAGTTCAAATTATTTTGACGCGTGCTACATTTTGACACCAAATTTGACTCTGTACGATGTTCCGTTCTTAAGGTGAATCTGGGGAAAAGGTTGCATACATAAATAATACGATTTTATACCACTACTTCATTCTACTAACTACTGTTTATGATTATCAATTATACAAAATTACATGAGACAACTCACTATACTGTTTATGCATTCTATGAATTGTCATATGGCTCACCAATCAGGTTAAAGAGAAACCCGACCCTCGTTTGGACCTCGACTTGTCTCTGGAAAATCGACGCTTCATGGAGGAGCATTGGCAAGAGGAGTGGCGTGCAGCTCAGGAGGCGAGTCCCCTGCTTGACAATCCCTGGCCCCGACATCCCTGGACCCCCCGGGTGACGCAGCGTTGTGGCCTAGTTGCGGTAAAGCTGGGTATCTACCCGATGTGGTCTAAACAGGGAGAGAGGATTAACTGTACACTGCTTCAGGTGAAATATAGCAGCTTCTTGCATTCCATAAATAATACTATTCATATTGTTTTAATTGTGTATTCAATATGATTGGTTATTAATAGCGATATTGTTAACGATATTGATTGGTAAACAAACAGGAAACAAACGGTGGCCACTTTATAAAAACTAATCCATTGTTGTTGTTTTTTATACTGAAAACATTAAATATTATGAAAATGTACAATATAAAAAACAGCGAAAATACGAAAAATTGGTGATAATTATATATATATATAATATACATATATATATACTGTCAAGAAAATATATTGTTTTTCTGAGACTTGACTATTATTTTGAAAAAAGTGTTGGGAATTATCACAATATACAAGCTACACCTAATTGTGGAAAACTTGCTCTGTGCCCTGTGTAACCTTTTCCCAATTGTATACGTATTTTTATCTTCAAATTTCGCCTGTGGGGTACCAGGTGGACAACAACATTTTAACAAAGAATTATCAGCAGGTTTTTCAGCTATTCTCATTGCAGACTAGTAATTAAAAAATATGTTATTCATCATTATTTATATACTTGATTGTTTATTATTCAGTCTAATTGCTTGTTGAATAACTCTTATTAACCCAGTTATTATATTTTGCATAGTTTGAATTATAAATAATTTACTATACCAATAACGTTTTTATTCAAATGTTTCTTCTTTTATAAACAGATTGACACTTTGAATTTGACTATGTAACACTATTGACACTTAGAACACACTAATCCCTCTCCACCCCCAAGGTCCTAGACAACCACGCCATGCGCTGGGTTCCGCCGCAGCAGATCTCTCGCTACCTCAGCCTGCAGGATATGCGTCCCTACATGGCCCACAGGTCCATGCTCCCCTCCTGGATACGGCAACAGCGGTGGGGCATCCAGCTCGTAGGGGCGGTTAGCGCGGATCCTCGCGAGTTTACCCCCGCCTGGACAGGGCTGTTCCGAGAGGCCGGTGTGCCGCCCAAGCGTAACATAAGCCGATTCCTGGTCAGTGCCGATGCCGCCCTACAGCCAGGTTGGTGTTGGTGATATGGGAGGAAGGAGGGGGGTGATGTCATTGATGCAGTGTCGACAAAACTTATACTACTCATGGTTGGTGATATGGGAGGCAGGAGGGGGGTGATGTCATTGATGCAGTATCGACATAACTTATACTACTCATGGTTGGTGATATGGGAGGCAGTAGGGGGGTGATGTCATTGATGCAGTGTCGACATAACTTATACTATTCATGGTTGGTGATATGGGAGAAAGAAAGGGGGTGATGTCATTGATGCAGTGTCGACATAACCAATTAAAATCTTAGAGCGGAATTCCCATAATTTTAAAATAGATTTACTTTTTTTTAAATATGAGTGTCTAGATATTTATACGTACTTTTTGTATGTTTCTAAATTGAATTACAGCATAATTATATGACAACCTGACCACAATTTGTATTTTTATCAAAACCAGATTGCCTTTGTCATTTCAAAGATGGAAGAGGAGACTAAGACATCATTCAATATCATCGCTGTGTTATCGACTCAATGTAATATTACAAAAATTCAGATAAATTGACAACTCTGATTAAAAGTGGTCACACGAAACTATTTAATATTGAACGATTTTGTAAAAAATATTGGTATCCTGGCTTGTTACCTTTTCTATGTACTTCCCCCTAATTATCCTCTTATCTCCAGGTACCCCTCTCTCCGTGGCTCATTTTCGTGTTGGCGATTATGTGGACGTCACAGCTCGCACGTGAGTATAATCAATGTCCCCTTTCAACCTGACAATTGAACATTGACTGCAATTTATTGTTTGACTAAGTAGCTCCAGAGAAAACAACGAAAATTCTCTCTCATTCTACTCCAGAGTGAACCATGGTTTCCAGGGGGTAATCGAACGCTGGGGCATGAAGGGAGGCCCAGCCAGCCATGGATCCACAAAGTTCCACCGCAAGATGGGCTCCGCCGCAGGGGGAGGGGTGAGCGTTTTTCTATTGGTTACATCTTGTGTTAGGGTTGGTAGTAAGAACGGGGTCGTTCTGGGGCATCTGGATCCACCAGCATCGTTGGTGGCTGGTTTTACTTTATTTATTTATTTGTATGTTTACTTGCCTTGAGTGAGGGTCAGCTTTTATACCGTCACTAAATATTTATTAATATGCTTTACAAATGTGGATGTCTGTCCAATTAATCAATCAATAAGTCAATTATACAATCAATAAACACTAATGCCGAGCAACAATATAGCCAATAATGTTTGTATATTTATATTGTATTAAAACATATTGATTTTTTCTTGAAATTACATTTTGAACGAATTCTTTATTATAAAACATATTGCGTGTTAATGTGTTATTTCATTAAATGAAATTAAATAAAAATGTTTATTATTATATTCTAATCTCTATTTTTGTTAACCAGTACAATATTTTCCTGCCTTTAAGAAAAAAATCAAACGAGGCAAGCGAATGCCGGGAGTTATGGGCAATCGATTCAGAAGCACACGTGGATGTCAGGTAAGCCAAACATGTCATCTGTTTGCGTTACACTTGAAAGAACATGTAGGCCTACGTCCACTTTCCGTGTGATAATTTTTTGGGGACGTTGCTATTAAAATTAGGTAAAAATCTGGTAATCTTTCTAATGCGTGGACATTGTATAATTGTTTTTTGGATGAAAGTTATACAATTTCACCATATAGCGAAGCATTGTGCTGTAATGTCATAAATATATCGCTATTTTCTATAGGCCTAATATTTAGGTTTCAATCGGTAACATGTAAGCTCAATGATTCTGAGACATATATTGAAAAACTTTTTCGAATATATTTGAAGAAACAGTTGAGGTGAAAAAATAATTTATTAATAAGTCAAACAAATTCATTACATTTTTTTCAATAGTTCACTTCGGTATAATCATCTTTTTAACTTCGTATATTTAATTTAAATAAATATTATAGACAGTTATAAGATATATTAATATTTTTTGTACAATTTTCAATCATTCTCAATTTGGCCATTTACAGTACTGTCAAGCCTGATGAAATAATTTGTGATTTTCTGCTGTTATATGGCTATAATCTTAATAATATCTGCAAATTCTACCATTACATGATTTTAATTTTCTTATTTGATTTTATTGCCGCATTTTGAAAACGACTTCAATTTAAATCATGATTCTAGTAGTAGGGCAATTATATTATATACTCTATACCCTTAACTTGCCCCCCCCCCCTTTACATACAGATCGTCCGTATGAACTACGAGCACAACATCATCTATGTCCGCGGTCCTACGTCTGGCCCGGTGCACTGCTACGCCACCATAAACGACTCCTGGCTGGCCAATCGAAGGCTTCTTCTCGACTCCAACCCGCCCCCCATGCCCACCTTCTTTCCCCAGGATGATGAGGTGGACCGCGACCTCCTCCTGGAAGGGGATGAACTGCACGAGTCGTTGCAGCACTTTGACAGCATAAGCATCGCTTATAAAAATGACTAGGTGTTAGGGGTGTGGATACCAAACTTGGGCTGGACTAATTCTCTCTCTGCCCAGAGTGTTTCAAATGTAACCGAATCATAATATACACGTTTTTAGTCTTTATTTTAAAATTGAATATGATGTTTCAAAAATTCAAACTCTGATGTTTGACTGCAGCTCTGCGAAGCAATCGTTGATTTATTTTCGTTCATTGACATTAATCAAAATTTTTTCCGGTTCGGTTACTTTTGCAACATTGAATCAGTTATTTATTAAGTCATTGTCACTACTGAAATCTATTCAAATGAGACTATATTTGTTATAAAAAACTCTAGATTATCGTTTTTATTTATTTAAAATATTTTTCGGATTAAACCAGTGACAATCTATTTGAATCACATTTTTATTGATTTTTGAAATTGATCTCTTTTACTTTGACTGTACTAGGAATTATAAATCTATACATATTTTTTGAGTCTAATATGTTAACGTTGAAAAGTTGTGTATTTAATTATTTTCTATATAAGTCAGTGTATGAAATCAAATTCAAGTTAAATATTACTGGCGAAACTTGTCTTCTATGCATTGCAATAGTTTCAATTATATTTGAGAGAAAAACAAACTCCTTCAAGCTTTTAAAGACGGCCTTTTTGTTGCCCGCCCCCTTCTAGACATTGTAGATTTTGCATTATGTTTCATATTGGTAGATTTTTTGTACCTTGATTGCATTCACTAATAGTATGTTTTACTACATTAAAAATATAAACATCATTTTATGAAGCAATTATACCTGTTTTCTTTTTTTAGTACTAGTGTTTTTTTCATGTAATTAATTTGTTTAGATAATATAATTCTTGCTGTTTGAACATCCAGCTGCAGCGCATGAATTGATATGTGCGCATTTTGTAGCTAATTAAAAAAATATTTAGCTTATTCGTTTTGTGTTTGTTATATTATAGCGTAATAGTATAATAACACACATATTAATAAAGTGATAAAATGAAACCAGTTCGTTTATTATAGTATTAAGCGCATATAAGTAGACTATAAAGTTAACATTTTCTTAATCTTAAAAATATAGGAATTTATGTTTATACTTTTTGATTTATCGTGTAGAAATTTCTTTTTCGAGTTAGGGTGAATTTTATGGTGCATATTTTGTACTGAACGCTTGTGCAGTTTTCAGCAAGACTATTTTTATTTGTTTCAGAACCTTATCTATACATTTTCAGAATAATTTATCTATGAACAGTGTTCTATGATCAGTTTCATTCTAATTCATAATAGGAATATGACTTTAAAATAAGTATATGTGATCACATGTTAAAAACATTTTTTTATTTCATTTGATTTATCATTAAAATTTTAATATAAGATAAAATACACGTTTTAATAATTTCATATAAATAATTTTCGACAATCGGATCACATAGTATGTAGAACGAGGTTTAGATCTATATATTTTAGAAAGTGGTGGATTTAAAAGGAAACTAACACTGAGAAAAGAGAAAGATTTTATATTTTAAAGTATAATACTTTATCATCAACTTGTCTTAACTTAAAAATGGGCAAATTTAGTTCATTTTATGGAAAATTTTAATTCACCACCCTGTAAAAAGTCTATTACTGATCTCAGTTAACTGTAATTTACCATAATAAAATTTTCCAATAATTATATAGTAATATTTCAAAATAAAATTTTTAATGTATATTTGAATTAATTGTAGTTGTTCATATTATTGTATTTTATTATATATTCAGGGTTGCCATGGGTCAGGGAATTTGATCAGTCAGGGTAAAGTAAGGGAATTTAGGTATAAAGCAAAAATTCAGGGAATTAATAAATATTTCTGGAAAATTTCATGAAGTCAGGGAATTAAAAATTTTATATATTACATATTTTAAACACCCCTTTATATGCATTCTAGGTAAAAAATAACCTCAAAATGTTTCACACTTCGTGTGAATTCTAATTTATTCATACATTTATCTCTTTTCTTTTTCAGTTTTGGTGTACTTCCAAAAATCGAATGCATTACGTACCAAAAAAGATACCAAAATATCTGAATTAAAAGAGTTAGATAAGATAAGTCTATCAAATTAAAAAAGGGTGAACTGTAATATGCATTTATTATTTAACATTCAATTGACATTTTGTATTTTAAGTCTGTATACAATACTTTAATAAAATTCCACTATAAGATTCTACTAAATCTATCTAATTTTTCTGAACATTATTGTACTAAAAAGTCAGGGGAAAGTCTTGGAATTTGATCTTTGAAAAAGCGTGGCAACCCTGTATATTTTATGTATTGAGAAAGGGAATCTATTCCTGAAACGTCGACCAATTTAAAACTTGTTTTCTATTTTTAATTATTCGCATCCGCAAGTTTATTTCGTTTAATCTATTATTATAAAATACACATTTTATAACAAAGTCTTGTTGCATATACAATGTATTATAAATATTGATTAATTTTTTACACATAAAATCCGTAGATCTATGCAGATAAATCAGCCATAAATATTAGAATTAATCAGGCACTGATTGTATTAAACGTTTGTATTTAATTACAGCTCATACAATATATCCTACTCCTTTGTTGTGAATAATTTTGTTGTAAATTTGTTTTAATCATTATTTGTATTGTTCTAGCTAATTGGTAATATAGTGACATTGATTGATATTTCAGTATTGCTTCAGTACCGTTGTTGTGTCTAATATAGTATATGTATATACAGTATTAGATTGACAACAGATATGTTATATATATATATGTAGTTATAATTATATATAGGTACACAGTGTTCTCATTTTCAGGTAACTTTGCAATTGTGTCAAAATGGTGTTTCTCTCTAAATTGCAAAGAATGATTAGCTCAGGTAATTAATTGCTTTTGATTAATATTTTTCAAATGATTATAGATTGAGTATTTTAACTATGTATCCTATCATTTAGCGCCTACAAAATTTTAGCATAAAAACTTTAGCATATATATAATCGAGTTGTTGAATCTATTTGATTACAGAATTGTAAAAATTCTAAAAGTTTTGCAAAAGCTTTTTGTATAACAAAATTTTATCTATTTAGTTATTGTTATTCAACGACAAAAATCAATTTTTTTTGGCATAATTCAAATATTCCCGTTATGTTTCAAAATTCATTGACATTTTCAAAATATTAACAATTGTTTAACTCTAGCAAGGATACAAAATATGTTTTCTAACTTTTGTAAATATCCATGAAAATATACGAATTTTCAAATCAATATCTATGACAATAATTGCATGGCTTACATTGTATAGCTGGGGTATTTTGTTTTTAAACTAATTTGACTGCAAACAATCTTCTATATTCTCGTTTTCAGGTTTTTCTTCTATTCGGAAGCCAGTTCGGGTAAAAATTTTAAAATAGAGCATATTATGGTTTCATTATCTCTTATGCATTTTTTTGTGTTTCAATTAAAATAATTATCAATTTCAAGGCCTTCTTTCCTATAAGCAGAGAGTTATAATATTCGTATTTGACTATATCTTATTTTATTAAAAGAAATAATGCAATGGCTTGTCTCCACTATTATATTCTAAAGGTTAACAAATGAGGCAGCAATTTACTTCGAATTATGGTAGATTCATTTGATTTTGACGGAGAAGATCACTTCGATCGTTTAACTCACTGGACATTTGTATAAATGTTTTGATGACAACAGAATCTACGTGATTAGTCGCATCAAATTTCAATTTAATTTACACTTTTTTCAATTTAATTTGACAAGTCCCATTTGTTAACTCTTTTTGCAGTGCTCAAAATTTTAATTATAAATCTAACCATCGGTGCTCAAGGAGCAAATCTATTAATAGTTATATTATTATTCAGTCGAACGATTAAAATCTGTTTTATATTACCCTAATTGGTTTTGTCATTTGGCGGCCGCATTTAAAATTTCAGTTATTTCTAATTTGTTTTGTGGTTGTATTTTATTTCAGGAGTGCAATTTTATATTGCCGCTTACTATATCGAGTATTCTCAAATTAATATAATATTTTTTTAAATCACAATATAATAAAGCGTATGATTATTATAGAAATATGTTGGCAATTATTGTATTAAAAGTATATAAATAGTATCCATAATTTTGCATCAAATTTCTAGAATACCTAAACTCCTTTCTGTACTGTTCCGTTCAGTTACGTTCCATTCTGTAGATTCTAGAATATATTGATCTATATTGGCACCATGAGGCATTTCTTTAACAGTGGCATTTCTAACATATTTCATAACTAAGTGTGCTCGCTTCAGTAGCATTTGCAAATTGAAGAAATATAACTAAGCATAAAGGGATAAATTCAGTATTTATTCTTGTAAAGGTAAGAGATCTATCGCAAACATTTGTCTAATTAGTAGAAATTTTGAATGTGTCCTAGGATATCCACTCAGAATAATTATGTTATATAATGAAGCGCATATTGATTGTCAGGTTTCAGAATAAATCATAACCTTGTATTTGAAATTTACTGCGAGGTAAATAAATAATTACGCTGTAATATTGACCAGATTATGTTTGATATTGATTCGATTTCGTATTCTAGATAATATTTATGTTCTTATTTGAATGTTTAAATAATATATATTTGCATATAAAACACCCATTCGCATGAAAATAATATAATATTTTAATTAAGTTTTTTATTCTAAATAAACAATATAAATAGTATAACTCTATTATGATTTAAAATTAGTTATGTAAAATAAAGAATTAAAAGTTGATATCATGTTTAATTATTTTAACAAATTTCTTAAAAAATCGTGTTTTTTGATAATATTTTAAAGGAAATACATCCTTTGCGACCAAAGTGTACACATAGATTTTAATCATAACCATTTCGTTATATGTTTTTATTTAGCTTTATAAAAGCTCTTTTTGAAAATGGCAACATGATGTTTGTATCAGCAGGTTCAAGCAATCCTGTATTAGTAAAAATGACTATAATAACAGTGCAATGGCAACACAATTAACATTATTGAAAATTATTCCATCATGAAAATATTGATAATCCCGTCATGATTAAAAACAACATATTTCGTTAAAATGGGACCGGTGCTCCAATTTAGTTAATTATAAGAAAGTGTAATCGATATCAGCTTATTATACACACTGCCCTTATAAATATTAACGTTAAATATAAATAATTTCGCTTAGATCTTCATTGAGGGGAATATTGCCAGTGGGAAGTCAGAATTTCTGAGTGTGTTTGCCAGCTCGAACGCCTGCGATGTCCTCTCGGAACCGATTCAGAGTTGGCGTGCAATTGACGGCAAGCACAATGCCCTGGTGAGTGAAGTTTTGGCGGTTATTCTGTTGAGTTCACATTCTAGGAGATTTTATAGATAATATATCACAATGTGCTCTCTTAATTGTACTTAATGTTACAATCATTTCTTGTTATAGTCCTAAAAGTGGCAAAACTAGACCACTGTTGAAATTTAAAAAAAAGAAGTTTTCTATGAACAAAAACTAAGTTATATACTTTTAAATGATATGTATTTAGAAATAAAATAAATGTAATTGAAAACTATCCGTAAAAATAAATGTTTAATAACTTTTAATCCCATTCATTTTCCAAGCAATTCTTTCCTAGTCAGTTAAATTTAATCAATACTAATCAATACTTTACATTAGCCAATAGATATAGACTGATATAACTAATCAATATTTGTGTTTTCAATTTCAGGAAAAGATGTACGCTGATCCATCCAGATGGAGCTTTGCATTTCAGTCTTATGTTCAGTTGACGATGTTTCAAAATCACACAATGTCCACGGTTAGTTCCACCTTGGTCTGGTGTTTTAGTTGTCATAATTTTATAATTTATTTATTAGATAGTTGTTGTGGTAAATATTTGTTGTAACTGTTCCCCAAAAGAGCGCTTTTCAATTAAAATTTTCTATATAAATGCTTCAGTAGTATATACATACGGACTTTATTGTAGATAGTCATTTAATTGTCTTAAAATATATATTTCTATCAATTTATACTGAAATATGATTAAAAAATGATAAACTATAAAGATAATTGAATCAGGATTACTATATAAATAAATAATATATTATACTACTGCTGCAATAGAGAAGGTCGAAAGCGCCGCTATATTAGTAATAAACTCAAATAAACTTTGTTTTTTTTATCACGCTTATTAAATGATAACTTTGTATAAAAAATATCACATGTGTTACCTAGGAAATGCTTAGGTCTTCATTGTAACAAAACTGCCTCATTTTGGTCCTTAAATATCTAAAAATGATAATTCAACAATAAATATATTTTAATCTGGTCAGATTCAATTCTAAGATGGTGCAAAGATATTTTTAAAATTTCAGAACAAAGTGGTGACCTCAATTTTTAATACTTTTTATATAATTAATTCAAAGTTCTTACTTTAATGCAATGATATAATATACTGTATCGTCCATATGAATTGAATTTAAATAATTACTATAAATCAATATAATTCTATTATATTCGATTAGTATGGTCATTTTTTTAGTTTTGATTCTTTTTAAAAGTCTCATTTTTATTACAGAATAGAGAAGCCGTTATCACCGAGCGCTCTATCTACAGTGCTCGCTACGTATTTGTTGAGAACCTGTATAAAAAGTAAGTTTTACTCTTTATTTACCTTCTTTTATAATGAGACTAATACTAAAGAAAATTTGTGTTAAAGGCGTAAAGGCTTGTAATTATAATTGGAGAAGTACTCGATCAATCAAAAGGCAACATTTTCTCGTGAATATGTTGTGAATATAATAAATATTTAAAAAGGAAAAAGTTTATGTTATTGTATACATGGTGTACACTTTGTCAAAACATATTATGATTTTACAAAAAGTAATTCTGGTAATCAAAATTATTTCAAACATATTTTCTTTAAATTTTGATATATTGGAAAAAATTATTATAATACGTTGTGATCTTAAATTTTACGTGAAAATAGCTAGATGTTTAACCATTTCTAAATTACAACTGGTTGGTAATAAATATAACATCTCTTAAGATACTATTAAAATGAAACAATCTTTCTTTTACTCCGAGTATTATGTTGCTTTTCAATTGTCCGCTTTCTAAATTATAAGCCTGTAAATTCCATTCTATGCTAGATTCATATTTAATACATTTTATTATCAAATAAAAACTAGGAACAAGTAATTTTTTATTTTATATAAGTTAAACAAAATGTGATATAACCAGTGATGTAGCTTTTTATAATATATAAAGAAACGTCTATATTATATATATATATCTTTTTTGAAAGTATGTTTGAATAAATGTTGTTATTTTTGTCAAATCATTCTATATTATATGTCTGATAAAGGAAACTATACTCCTCCTGAAACGTTGGTCATTTGAAACCTCCCTCTCCCCCCCTGCACCCTATTTAAATGAATTTGTATGCTAAGTATTTAATTAAAAGGCCAATTTTAGTTTTATTAATGTAGAAAGAGCAACTGTTCACTTTTTACTTAATCCATATTTACCCAAAGTTAGTTTTTAAAGTTAATTTTTAAAAATATGCAATAAATGTAGTATATAGGACCTAATGAAACACATTACCTTAAAAAATTGCTTCACTAGGAACCGAGGAATAATATGATCGTATATACGATCACCAGGAGTTTGAGGTATATGAATTTATTACGTAATTAAGTCTGTTATTGACAGTATATGCAAAAATAAATACTGTAAATGTTATACATGATGTAATGCATCTTTAGCGGCGGAAAGTGACAGACAGATACTAGGTTACCATGTAATGTACATAGAAATTAGTGCATGTTATGTCGGTATATGTACAGATGTTAGGTATACCGATTGGTTAACAAATGTCATTGTCAAAAGACTTTGCATTAGTGCGCATCGCCTCTCTGACTGAACGACTACAATCAAATGACCCTTCCCATCATATTGTATCTCAGTATATATAGAAATTCTATTAGCCACAGTTCTAGCTGCAATTTGCCATCCTTTTTGAGCAGATGTGCCATAACGAATCAACCACACATTGGCTAAAGACCAACGAAATGCGAGCAAATCATTCTTCTGTGAATGAGATTTAAGGCTCCATTTAAAAAGTGAATACTACAACTTTTTGCTACTGATATTGGTTCTATAAACTGACAGTCTTTGGTCCATGTTATCTCTACCACCCATTCCTGCATTGTACCTTGCAAGCGCGTGTGGTTGTTTGTCCGAAATTCGCTGTTTCTCTTTTCTGTTCCGTCTAAGTACGTTTTTCGTTAGAATGTTGGGAACTGGCTACCATGACAACATTGTTATCATTCCAACGTATGAGAGTGATTTCGGAATTTCTTTCTTTTACACAATCATATGCTCCATGATCTGTCTTTTTCATTGACATTGCAGCTGACTTGAAAGTACAATCTTGGGTTCTATTAGCTCTCATTGTGCCCGTTGACAGGATTTTAGTGTCTTTCAGTTCACGTTTTAGTAGAAAAAATTGTATATCAGTACTGGCCAAAAGTTTGGGAACAGTTAATATATATAGACTGTTGTCTGTTATTTTGAATTTCCAACATACAAATTTGGAATTTGCAATATACAAATTTGGAATTTGCAATATACAAATTTGGAATTTGCAATATACAAATTTGGAATTTCCAAATTGATTTAGTCAATCAAATAAATAGGTACAACTAGAGCTTTCCATATATAAATTTTCACTGACACAGCATTATCATTTAAATTTTAAACATGGTCCGTGGTATTGAGATTTCAGCTACCAAGCATGCCCAAATTTATCTTTTATGTGAAGAGGGGTACAGTTATCGCGCTATTGCTACTAGAATGGATGGTGTCAGTGTCTACGGTATCCAGAACTGTCACTTGTTATCAACAACTACACAATTATTCCTCTCACAAGCGGACTGGAAGGCCAAAAGCAACAACCCCTCAAACTGACTGCTTAATCCACCACTACGTCATCAATCAACCATTCTCCTCATCTTCTGAAGTCAAAGCAAATCTGGGTGTGGTAGTGCAGGATGTATCAACACACACCATTAGGCGTTGATTAAGGTCCACCTTTGGCCTTCTATCATGCAAACCGGCAGCCAAACCTCGACTCTCTAAGAAGAACATCCATGACCGGTTTCACTTCTGCAGACAATACCAGCACTTCACCCCTGAGATGTGGCATC
>JAUZND010007022.1:0-10525 GCA_034780555.1 Coelogynopora nodosa
AATTAAGTCTTGAAATAAACTAATTTACCAACGATCATTAATACATATAAAATGATAAGTTTTCAATGATTACACCAATAATAATGGCAGGGGGAAGAGGTAAAAGGTTGTATCCAATTTCTACTGAAGACTTCCCCAAACAATTTCATAGATTTTTTTCTGAGTATTCTTTGTTGCAAAATACAATATTGCGCTTGAATAAGGTGTTGTTTGCTCCGCCAATAATATTAACTAACGTGCGATATTCTCAAATAATACATGAACAGATGCGGGAAATTTCTTGTGTTAAGTATAAGCTAATATCAGAAGAAGTGCCTCTAGGTACATCCTTGACAATTGCTAGGGTATTGTTGATGCTTTCTAGAGATGATGTGATAATTGTTTTACCTAGTGATCATCACATAGGCAATGCAAGTGAATTTGAATATATAGTAAAACTTGCACTTAATAAGCATACAAATAGCAAGATAATAAATTTATCAACGTTAGCAAGGTATCAAAGCGGGGATTATGGATATATTTTTACCTCAGAAATATCGGATATAATGAAGGTTGTTGCCTTTAAAGAGAAACCCAATACTTTTACTACAAATCTTTATAATGAGTGTCATTATTTTTGGAACACTGGAATTGTACTTGCCACCGTAGGTGTGTTATTAGATGAATTTGATCAAATATCTCCCGATACAATAGCTAGAGCCAAGCTCATATTGACAGATAAAGACAGTGTAGATAGCGCTTGTTATAACGCTATTGACAATGCAATAATGCAAAGTACGGATAAATTATATACAGTTTTGCTACAGAGTAATTGGTATGATTTTGGCAGCTTGGCAGCTATTTTTGATTTTATAAAGCAAGAATATTTAAACAAAGCAGATTACGAGACAGTAGAAAGAGCTTGGGGTGAATATACTATATTATTCAAAGGGAGAAAGTTTGTTGTAAAAAAGCTGGTGATTTTTCCTAAATCATTTTCTTCTTTGCAATTTCACCAATATCGAGATGAGTGTTTGCAAATGATTAAAGGGTCTGGTGTTGTAGCTTTAGATGGCAGGTTGAAACATTTATTTAAAAAAGAGATAATAGTAATAGAGCGCAATATACAGCATAAAATAATAAATAACACAGACGAGTCTATTGAATTATTGGAAATCCAATCAGGAGACATTGTAAACGAAGAGGATATTATTAGAGTTGGTAATGCATATTGTGGATCGCGAGCATTGTAATATCATAATTTATATATAAATTATGATAGATACAGATACAGCCAATAAATATCACACATGTTGTGCGATATTTTTCTTATTGACGCTGAGTGTTCCGATTATTTTCTTGCACTTTATGCGCTTCTACCCCTTGTAGTGAAGAGATATTATCACGATGTTTTTCAGCAGTATTTACGAGTATATGCTTGCCTATATACCCTTCTTGCAGTTTTCCTTGTAACTCAGTGCCTTCTATAAAATTTTTATCTTTCATATTCAATGTATCAAACAATATTATATAACAACTATTGTACACCAATCAGAGCAATAATGCACATAATTTTAATAAAAAAAATATATTAACGTGTACATATTATCAAATAACCCTGCAATAATTACTGAATTATCAGGAAGCTTTGGATAAAAATAGCCAATAGACTACTACCAATAGCTCCTCTTGTTCTCTGTGCTATTGTCAATTATACAAGATAAAGATAAATAAAAGAATAACTAGAAAGACTATTTTATTGAATAAGGCGTTGTAATTGATCGCTAATAAACATCAATATAGTAAATATATTCTATAAATTAGTTGCTATATTGTTTAAGCAATTGTACCAATTATCACTGCTTCTTGTTTTAAAGATTCGATCATTAATGATGCGTGTTGCTTTTCTACCACTATTGCTAAACCTATGCCACAATTAAATGTTTTGAGCATTTCTTCATATGAAATGCTTCCTTCTTTTTTTAGCCATTTAAATAGTTCTGGCCAGTCGTTTTCTTGATAGCTCATTTCAAATTTTAAATTTTGTGACAAAACTCTAGGGGCAAAATTTTCGGTTATACCACCTCCAGTAATATGTGCTACACCTTTTATATATGGCATATATTTAAGGATATGAGTATAAATTATAGTGGGCTTCAATAGAACTTCGTGCCACTTAAGACCTGTAAATATTGAATTATCATTGTATTCTATCTTTAAATCTTTAAAGATTTTTCTTATTAAAGAGAATCCATTAGAATGAAATCCGCTAGACTTTATTCCCAATACAATATCTCCGATTTTAATATCCTTACTAGGTAATATTTTTGCCTTTTCTACAATACCAACTGTAAATCCCGCTATGTCAAAATCGGATTCTTTATACAAACCTGGCATTTCTGCAGTTTCTCCCCCTACCAGAGGTATGCCAGCTATATTACATCCTTCCACTATGCTTTTGATAATTTCAGTAGCGATTTCCACATCTAGCCTGCTTGTGGCTAGATAATCTAAAAAAAATAATGGCTTTGCTCCGTGACAAATTATGTCGTTTACGCACATTGCCACTAAGTCTATGCCAATTGTATTATAAACTTTGCTTTCTATTGCAATAAAAATCTTAGTGCCCACTCCGTCAGTTGACGATACCAATACAGGATTTTGATATGTTGTATTTTCCAATGAAAACATTGAGCCAAACCCGCCAATTCCGCCAACAATATTTGCGTTATAATTACTGCTTTTAGTTATGGAGCCAATATTGCTTACCAATTCATCTGCAGATTCTATATTTACACCTGAATCTTTATAGCTGTTTTTCATCTAATTAACCTACTTTTTATTGATCATAATTATTAAAGACAGGCCTACTGAAGTAGTGGCCAAACCCACAACTATCGCAGTTAACATTAAAACATGTGGTAGAGGGTTACTATATAAGCTCACACCTTCTGCGATAATTGGAATATTTGACCCCTTGATAAAACCAAGCGAGATGTAAAATAATAGCACTGAAATTTGAAAAATATTAATGCCAAAAAGTTTTTTAACCAAATCTTTGCTAGTGGCCACAATGTAAAGGCCTGCGCAAAGAATAAAAACCACCACAAAGTAATTAAAATAACTAAAAATCATTTTTTACGAGGTTGTTTAGGTTAAAATATATTACCAGAAAAGTGGAAAATACAGTAATGCATACCCCTAGTTCTACAAAAAACACTCCTAACTCTTGCCCTAGAGAAGGATTATTGACAAAAATCAGCGAATAATCAAGAAAGTTCCCTCCTTTTAGTATGGTAAAAATACCCACTGATATATAAAGTAAAACTCCAAAAGCTGAAAGATTTTCTAGTAGTGATAAGGTAATGATGCGCACAAACACGTTGGTTTGACCAATCCATGAATATAATATAATTCCGGATGCCAAAATGGATCCTGCCTGAAACCCTCCTCCTGGGCTAATTTCACCATGAAACTGGATATATAATCCAAACATCATGATCATTGGCACCATGGCATAAGCAACAATTTTTAATATGGAGTCACTCTTCATCTTGTGAGTATTAATTGAGAAAAGTGTGAGACTTTTCTGTTGCCCGGGAGTCTCACAAACCGCCTAGTAGGACACTAGCAACTGCAAATCTTATGCAGCAGCCAATACGCTATTAACGTTGTCGTTACTAATTGTTTCGTTATCGTTTGCACTTATAACATTTTAACGTTAACGCACCTTAAGAGCGAGTAACGGTCATTTCCTTTATTACACATGTCAAAACTATGTCACCCCCAAAAATGGTGGAGGTGCCGAGCACCGCCCTCGGGTCCATATGCTTATTTCGAAAGCCCAATTATTACCATATCTCAAATTCCGTTTAAAGAACTTAAGTAGCCTGTATTATAGCGCATATCTTTTAATAAGTCAACCTGATAAATTTGGCAAGAAGATATATTTATTGATTAGATGTTATTTATAATATTAAATACAATATTAATTATATAATTTTAACTAAATTGTGTTATACTTTAACAAAGTTAATATATGAAGATTTAAAATGCCACGACAACCAAAGACAAATACCACAGGGATGACTGCTGCTAAAGAAGTAGCACAAGCTATATGGAAGGCTACACAAAGTGGCGATACTATGGTTGCGTGGGATTTAGAGAGCTGCCTGCTTGGGGGATTGTACCGCATTAAGATTAAAAAGGAGGATGAAAAATATAAGTCATTAGTTGACAAGATATATATACATATAACAAAAGGTCTAGAGGAACACTTAACTGAAGACGATAAAAAGATTTATGAGGCAATTGCATCCCGGGCTTTGAAGGGGCCATTTACCAGTAACCATATTGCACCTGAGGCAACGATTCTTATAAGGCAAATAGCAAGCTGCAAAAAAGCAGAGCATGAGATAGAAACATCTATTTTAACTTTTGAAAAGTTGAGAGCTGATCAAATGCTCCGTTTATACAACATTACAGATAACCAAAGAATTACTACTGGCCATGCTTATGATCTAGGCAATACTGTGCCAAGCTATGGCGTAGATTATGGCGTAGATTTATATAACAGCAGAGAAGCTACTAGTGGTAACAAGAACGAAGAAAACAGGGCTATTAAAGAGGAAATAAAAAATGATAAAACCCTAACTGATGCACAAATAAAAACTCTGAATAATTTTTTAACTGGCAATAAATCTATCAATGTAATAAGCGCAACTGTTGCGATGAATAAAGTATCTTATATATTGCACTCACTTATTCATCGCAAGTATATAGAAAAAAGCCCGCTACCTAAAACAGTGTTGTTACTTGACAATGCGTTAAGTTATGAAATCGATTTCACTACATTTGCGCCTATATTTTTAGCCCTAGGAGTTGAAATAAAATATACTGCAGTTAAAGCAACAACCTCATTAATTAATGGAAGCGCTCAGAAGAATTCGGGTGATGTTGATATGGAGGATATTGTAAAAGAGCTTTATGAATTACAACAAGCGCAAAAGGAAGGAGAAGAATCAGGGACACAGCCCACTAATTTTGCAGATAAACTAGAGGCTGCAAGAGTAGGGATTTTTACACCTGAACAGAAAGTATTATATACGTTAGGACAGAACGAGGAGGTAACTGCCGAAAAAATGGATCTATTGCTGAAGCCAGCATTGTTAAAAATGATTAATAGTATTGCAAGTGCTTTAATCGATACCAATACAGGCAATACTGAAGGAATCTCTGGAATTAAAAATCTAGCAGGTATGGTCGGTGGTAATCGTGTAGCAAAAGATCACAAGACAAAATTTAACACAGCGATGACAAATATGTTAAAAAAATTGCATAGATTAGAGGTGTATATTGAGATGTACCAAAAGTTGCCAGATAGCAATACTGCCTTGAAAAAGGCTATGGAAAATCTAGTAACATACCTTAAAGAAATACAAGAGAAAAGTAACGAAACCACTGAGGAAGATATTTTGCAGAAAAATCGTGCCATTGTTGATGATCACTTTAATGCATTGAAAACTCTAGTGAATAGTGTTGCGACCGAAGTTACAGGGAGTATAGAGGTAGCTAGAGATTTGAAAAAAACTGCAACTGAAGAGCAAATGAAAGACATTGAAAAGGAAGTAGAAAAAGCAGCAGACGAGAGAAAACAGGCTGCAGCCGAGAGAAAGAAGGCTGCAGATAGTAAATTAGTGCAGCAAAGTGCTGAGGTAGAACCAAACAGTGAGGGTAATATGTTAAACAAGGCAACTGAACAAAAAGCAAGAGAGGTATATGAGGCGATACAAAGCGGTGAAACCTCATGCGAGTGGGACTTAGAGAGCTGCGTTTTTGCAGGGATATCCAGTGATACAGCATTATGTAGGGGCTGGGAGTCCATACAAAGCAAATGTAGTGACTTAATAGATTTGATAAAACGCTGCGTACCAACGAAAGATGGCACATTGCCACTTAATGCAATAGCAGCGATTAGCAAAAGTTACATTAACCCTGAAAGCGCGCAACTTATGCAGTTAATCCAAACTTGTAAAGCAGAGCACAAAATTGAAACAAGTATTTGCAGCGTTGCAGATATTAGTCCTGATCAAGCAACATATATATGCAAAACTACAGGCCAAACAGAGGTTACTAAGTATACTTCTAAGAACAGTGCTGATGCTATAGAAACATACAAAGAAGATGGAACTTCTTCCGTTAAAAATTGCATTGAAGACTTTAAAACGCTCAAAGAAAAAGTAAAAGAAGATTCTGAGTTAGACGCTGCAGCAAAGAAGAAAATCAATGCATATTTGGCTACACAAAAGCCTTTTATAACTAGTGAAGGATCCTTAAGAAAGGGCGATGCCATTTTATATACGCTTTTGCATCGCAAATATATAGCAGAGAAAGCCTTGCCTAAAACAGTGTTTTTATTTGATAATGATCCAAATTATGCAGCCTTGGTTAACAAGAATCAAGACATGTATAACGCATTAGGGGTAACAGTACAATGCGTTTTAGTTGAAGCAACAACCTCACGAATTAACCAACTTAAACAAGGAAACACTGGTGAAGTTAGTATATTGGGCCTTACAAAAGAGCTTCATAGGCTAAATCAAGAGAAAAAATCAGAAGAAGAAAGGGAAGAGTTTGTTGATAAATCAGATGAAATATTGGATGAGGTTTTAACAGAGCCACAAAAAATATTACTTGAAATACAGAAGTTATGTGAAGAAAAATCTAAAGCAAAGGCCGAAGCCAAAGCCCCTAATCCGGCGCGCGGTGAAGAATCAGATTCATCATCAGACGAAGAGGAAGAACTAGAACCAGTTGCACCATCAGAGCAAGAGAAGGATTTGGTAGACAGATTAATAAAAAGCATAGCAGTGGAAGATGCAAAGAAATTACAAGACGTAATGCAGGGCTTTAAGCAAAAATATAAAGCTATCAATGGTGGTGATGTGATTGCCATTAATACGGAGGTTCGTAAGTGTTTTGTTGACGCTTATGGAATGTCCGACATAGAAAGATTTCTTGATACTTTAAAAGATACAGGCTTTGTGTATAAAACATTGAGCGAAGAGCAGCAAAAGACAGTTAAAACTAATACGGACACAATAAAGCAATCTGCAAAAGCCATAAATCCATTATTTGCATCTTTGGGCAGAGCTGCTAATAACAACAACTCAGAATTTGCAAAACATAAGCAAAGCATGATTGCGCAGTTAGATACAATAAACGATGCTTTGGTAAAGATTGCAAATAGTATTGCAGGGGTAGTTAAGGCGCCAGAGGTAGTTGAGCAACCTGAAGAGTCTAAGATAGTTGCCCCACCTTCAGGAGGTTTTGCTACTATCGAGGGTGAGCAAAAATCCACCGTAAATAATGCAGAAGGAGCTAATCCGGAGCGCGCTCAAAGTACAGCCACACCGAATCAACAAGATAACGCTGGGGATTCAGAAAGCACTGGCCAGGATGAAGATCTTAAACAAACTCCTGTAGTAACAGCTCCGAAATTCAAAAGGCTTAATATGGGCCGCAAGATATTGCTCCATCTCCCATTGATAAATATACCTCTTACGTTTATAGCGCATAAAATAGAAGCGAAACACCCTAAAACAAGCGCAGATCTTAAGGTTTGTAGTTATACTTTTGGTTGTGTTGCCACTAATTCTATGGTTGTTATAGGCGTGGTCTCTGCAGTAAAGTTTTCGTTTGGTGACTCTATAATAACTCCAAGCATTAAAAAGATAGCTATGTTAACGGTGTTTATAGCTATTGCAGTAGCTCTGACTGTTTTAATTGTAGATGCAATTTACAGACAACGTACCAATAAAGATAAGAGCGCAAAAGACAATTTTGTTGATGCTGCTTCAGATTTAGCATATATAACGATACCGCCTTTTGGTACCGCAATGACTACAATAATAGATAAGTGCACCACTGAACAAGTGGAATCACCTTCTGCAGAGCCTGGAAAACAATAACATTTTTTAAAAATCTTATAGCTAGTATTGATAAAATACTAGCTATAAGTAGCGGATATTTCGCTATTTGTCTCCTCCTATAGAAGCTCTTTTGCGTGCATTGACATCTAATAGCTTTTTACGCAATCTCAAAGATTTGGGAGTGACTTCAACTAACTCATCATCATTGATGTAAGACATCATGCTTTCTAGAGTCATTATTCTTGGAACTGGCAATCTTATTGCTTCTTCTGCTACAGTAGAACGCATGTTAGTTAACTGCTTTCCTTTTAAAACATTTACCTCCAAATCATTGTTTCTATTGTGCTCTCCAACTATCATGCCGATGTATATTTTTTCTTGTGGTTTTATAAACATCACCCCACGATCCTGAAGGTTAAAAATTGCATATGCAACTGCGTCACCCTGGCTCATGGAAACGAGAGCCCCGTTGAGTCTGTTTGCTATTTTGCCATGATAAGGTTGATAGCAGCTAAATATTCTGTTCATTATTCCTGTGCCTCTAGTATCTGTTAAAAATTCACCGTGATATCCAATAAGCGCACGTGAAGGAATCAAGTAATTTACTCTTGTTCTTCCGCCAGGGAAATTCAACACAGATTGTAATTGACCCTTTCTAAGGTTTAATTTTTCTAGCACCATTCCAGAATAGTTGTCATCCACATCTATTACAACTTCTTCAACTGGCTCTAATTTTTCGCCGTTTTCGTGTTTAAACACCACCCTGGGTTTGGATACAGAAAGCTCATAACCTTCACGGCGCATATTTTCTACCAATACCCCCAGTTGCAACTCTCCTCTGCCGCTTACTTCAAAAAGTGCGGAATCCACATCTTTAACTTTTACTGCAACATTAGTTTCAGCTTCTGCAAATAATCTATCCCGTATCATGCGTGAGGTAACTTTAGTGCCTTCTTGACCTGCTAGTGGCGAGTCATTTACCCCAATGGTTATTGACATTGTAGGGGGATCAATAGGATATGAAGGAATTGAAGATTCTGCAGCAATATCGCACACAGTATCTGCTACTGAGGCTTTAGTAAGCCCTGCTACTGCTATAATATCTCCTGCTACTGATCTTTCTACGGGTACACGATTCAATCCATAAAAAGATTGAAGCTTGGTAAGTTTGGCGTTTTCTACTACGTTATTATTTAGATCAAGTACTTTTACTTGCGAATTAACAGTTGCTACTCCCTCAGATACTCTTCCAATTAATATTCTTCCTAAAAACTTATCTGCTTCTAGCAAGCTTACCAACATTTTAAATGGAGCTTCATAATTCCATTTTTTCTTTGGAGCAACTTTTAGAATTGTTTCAAAAAGAGCGTTTAAGTTTTCTCTTGGGTGGGATAAATCTTCTACGCACCAACCATCTCTCCCTGCTGCATAAAGAATGGGGAAGTCCAGCTGATCATCATTTGCATCAAGATTTAAAAATAATTCATATACCTCATTGATTACTTCTTCATGTCTTGCATCTGATCTATCAATTTTGTTGATAATCACTATCGGTTTTAATCCAGCTTTTAATGCTTTCATTAATACGAATTTTGTTTGTGGCATAGGTCCTTCTGCGCTATCAACTAACAACAAAACACAATCTGCCATGGTCATAACCCTTTCTACTTCTGCGCCGAAATCAGCGTGACCAGGGGTATCAATAATATTAATCTTTACTCCCTCCCAAGCTACCGAAGTACATTTAGCAAGGATAGTAATCCCACGTTCTTTTTCTAGCTTGTTGCTGTCCATCATGCGTTCATCATGCTGTTCATGAGAGGCGACAGCGCCACTTTGTCGCAATATCATATCCAACAAAGTTGTTTTACCGTGATCTACGTGAGCAATAATTGCTACGTTAATAATTTCTTGAAATTCCTGAGATGACATTCTGTTCTTCCTTTTTATTATTATAATAACTCAATGCAGCAAACCTTTTAATGAATAGTCACAATCTTGCGTAGAAACACAATGAAGCTTGCTCTCTGCAATTGTACTTTATTGCATCACTTATATCTATATATTATGCAGTACACTAATTTAAATATTTATATACAAGAAAAATTCAAATCTCTAGTAGTTACTACTACTACAAGTTTTTTTTATATGCAAGGCTAAAAAAAATAATGTAGCTATAGCCAAAGCAATAGGAATAATCGCTAAAGATTTGAAAAATAGCTCTTCGGAGTACGTTCCGCCACCTTTGCCAATCATTCCACCTATAGCTATGTGAAATAGATAGCCAAATATCATTATAATCATATTAGAACAAGAGCTCACCAATCCACCCTTTTCTTTAGAGGCAAAGGTAGTAGCTTTAACAATAACTATGGTTTGATAATTTGAAGCAAACCCTAGAAGAGCAAATAATATCCCTATAAAAAAGATGCTGAATTTAAAAAGCAATATGGAGCAAAAGCTACACAACAATATTAGGCCCAAGAACACTAGCAATAAGTAGTATTGTTTCAAGGGGGTTTTTTGTGTGATATAGCCGATTAATGGGTCTGTAAAAGCCATGCCTAAAAATATCAACGATGTTAAAAATGCAGCGTTGCTACTTTGCATGGCAG
>JAUZND010007024.1:0-10522 GCA_034780555.1 Coelogynopora nodosa
GAGGGTCTGAACATAACGTTGGGCATTGATGGTCCCTTGTAGGGTGTGGAGAACATGAGTTCCATCACGACTAAAAGCACCCAGACCATCTTGCCACCCCCAGAGTGGACTGTAGGTCGGACAAGGCCAGGAAGAAGGGCACCTTCTTGTCTGCGTCGGACATAACGCCTCTGACGGTTCTGGATGAGATGAAGTGGGGTCTCGTCCGAGAACAGAACTTGCCACCATTCTGCTGGGCCCCAATTGACTCTGGCCCTAGCGAATTCCAGACGTCGCTGACGATGCCGTTGAGTCAGAAGAGGCTTCCGAACTCCTATCCGACTATATAGCCTTATTTGGTTGAGTCGGCGTACCAGAGTGCGGTTGGAGGACTGCACTCCAAGGTCGTCCCTGCAACCTAGCGACATGGGTCGATATCACAGCTGCACGTTTTGCCTGAATAGTGAATCAGTGAGAATGAGTCATACAGAGAATTGGTTGGGGTAGACCAGAGAGGGAGACAGAGGTTTAGATTTGTTTTCTACCAGCAGGGAGAGAAAGCCACGCTCTTTATCTCGTATATAAATATTGGAAGGCTACAGAATATCGTACATTTTTATTATTTACTGCTATACGTATCCTTTGTGACCCAGACAGATATTTGTAACTTTTAGAATTTTCCAATGAATGTTTACGACTATTTGTATCTACTTGTATAAATGTGTATGGCCATTCAATGTTAGTTTATAATGTTCATCATTAATTCACTTGACTCAAGATTGTGAAAGACATGAACATCTTGATAAATTTGCAGCTTTCAAGTATGAAAGCAAAATGAATCATCTAAACAGACGGCTCCGCTCAACTTATTTGCCTTTGGAGCAAATTGTAAATAGAATTTTTGTGAATTTCAACAGTATTTATCCTACCCTCTTGCTGGTGATTTTGTACTAAAACGTATACATTCTAGTGGACCCATCCCTAATAATTTTGAAAACAGTAGACAATATAAACATTATATGAATAATAATACTCGTTTCTCAATTCCTCATAATGATTCTTACTTTTTAGACATTCACAACAAATATTATCATATTGTTAATATTGTACCTTTTAATAATAATTTGTTTTATTTCTAAAAAACTTTGTAACATAGATTCTCTCTATACCTATCCAGTCGATTCTCAAAAACTGGGCATTGTTGTTGCTTCTTCAGTATCTGATGAGCTATTACATTGTAACTATTAATTTTAATTGTGTCTATCATAAATGTTGTTGTGCACAACAAGAATATAGCAGTCATTAGATACCACATGTGGTATCTATATTCTTTTCCCACTATTTGTTAAGTTCTGAATCGTATATTGTTTATTGTTGTTATTATTATGTTTATCATTTGACAACTATGATATTTATGAAGTAATCACCTGAATATTTTTATCTGACTATTGCACAACATTGTTGTATGTATAAATTAGTATTATCTACATTTCGTTGTTTTATATTTTATAAATATATTTAAATACAACTATCTTAGAAATATCAAATTGTTCTATCTCATATATATTTTACCTTTTTTTAACAATTGTTTGATTATAATTGTATCATAAATTATATTATTGTTTAAGCTAGTTATTGTTATGATTTTTGTTTTGTTATTATAAATGTTGATATACGCGTTAAATATGTTATCAATTTATTTATTAGTATATTAGAACTTCGTTATAATTACTGCATATATAGTTATTGTTTACATTATAAATGTTGTACATAATTACGTAGTTTATTATTATATTTATTCATTCAATTGAAGATATATTTGGCATACGGTTCTAAAGCAAACTCAACTTTTAAAAGAAAAATATATTGATTTAAAAATATCCATAAAAATATCCATATACATTGCACTGTACAATTTTTATATTTGTAGAAATAATTATAATTTACTTCAAATATTTACAAACAATAATTTTGTAAAATTTAAATCATTGCGGGGAATATATGTAATACATAGAATGAATTAGATTAGAATTGGCAATATATTATTTGATTTTGCATGATTTCGGTAATATTTTACAAATTTGTCATGACTTCGTCACTACGTGTATTGTGAATTATTTAAATATCATTTCGACATTGCCATCTTATCATTACAGATGTCAAAATTTTCTATGGTAGAATTTGTGACCGAAAATCACGCAATTATACACTTGTCTGAGAATTGGTTGAAGGGGAATATTGCAATGTGGCTAGATGTGGGGACCTTTCAGTTGGCCAGAATGCGAACCCATCATGTGATGTCTACGGAATCAGATACATTCACATGGTTGGAGGTGTAGGTTAAAGTCCTCAGTATAAAAGGTACAGTGGCACAGAAAATTTGTATTTTATAATTACCATTACATAAACAATATGGGAGGAAATTTATCGCGGTTAAATTTTCTTCCTTCTATTTTTGATTGGCATTTAATAATATACAATTTTGTGAATAGTCGAAAATATATAGCTTATATGCAACAAGTATGTAGGTAGATATTAAAACATATACTCTTAAATTGTTTGATGATATAGGCTACGCGAAATATATTGGAATGTACTCACATTTTTTGTCAAGAAAACGTGGACATCCTGGTATTATATAATGTCCTTTATTAATGTAATTATTGAAAGTGTCTATGTACATGTTTCCTACAATAATTGATAATAATATATTTATATTTATTATATCAGATAAGCATATATCGCAAACGTTTTGAATTTACTCTTTTTAATATGTATTGAAACAACCCATGTTTTCGACAACTGAAGTTTTTTCCATTTTCAAACAAACATCAATTTTAATAATAACATTTCAATCTGTTGTAAGGTTCCGAAATAGAAACGTGGAGAAAGTTAAATTCCATCATGGCAGGATTTTCTGACATTACCGGAGCTGAAGGGGCAGGGATTACACTTTAGAAAAGAAAGAAGAAGCCACCGACTAGATATGTTAGTGATGATGACGATAATGAAAATGAAGCTCCACCTGGAAAAAAGCCGCGAGAAGTATCAGCATCTTCTGAAGATGAGGAAGATGTTGATTGTTTCACCGTACCAAAATATTCCGAATCAATCTCAACAAGTGGGTGTCAATCATCGTTTTCTGCAGCTCTTACGTTGAATAATCCCTTTTCGAACTCTTCCAGTGGATCTGTTTTCTCCATGCGAAACACAACCTCTTGTCCTCGTCCAACACCTCCAAGTTTCCGCCCTTCTGCAACGGCACCAAGTGTTTGCACCTCTCAAACACCGTTCAGTTCTCACCCTTCTCCAACATCTCCAAGGTTCCGCCCTTCTGCAACGCCACCAAGCAAGTGTTTGCACCTCTCGAACACGGTTCAGTTCTCACCCTTCTCCAATACTACCTAGTGGCTGTTCTTCTCAAACACCACCAGTTCTTTCCGAATCAAATGTTAACCTGCTGTTGGAGCCAATTAAAGTTACTGCCATTTTCTTATTTTGTTCAGAAATAGTTATTTTTGTTACATTTTCATTTTAATCAATTTTAATGGGTCCCCAGAATAACGCCGTCACTGAATAACAATGATATGTTAAATTTCCTATCCATTTTTTTAGTCTGTCAGGGTCGAAATAATGTCGAGTCTTGTTTTGACAGGGTCGGAATAACGCCGTCACTTATATGGAAAGTACCTTCATCTATACAGTACTATGTATATATTTTTGTCGTTATTACTTTGTTTTTATGCACTGTTTTCATTGATATTATGACATTATTAATTTTGATAAGTAATTTATCAATTATAATATAATAATACTGTTCATTTATAAATTATCTTTTTTACTTATATATATTCATTTTATTACTAATGTATAATTTTTAGTAGTAACATTATACACATACATTAGGTATAACCTCATATTTTGATAATTATCGTATGGAACATTATTATGCTATTATTAAGCAACTGCAAATTTATTTTCACTATTTTGATCATAACCTCATGGGTATAACCTCGGTATAACCTAGGTATAACCTCATATTTTGATAATTATCGTATGGAACATTATTTTGCTATTATTAAGCAACTGCAAATATATTTTCACTATTTTGATCATATATAATAAATGTTCTAATTAGACAGTAATCAAACATACTCGACTAATTAAAGCAAAATAAAAAATATTTACACCGAATACATATATAACTAATACGTTTATACACAATAAAGCAAAATAGTGAAGGCTTGAACTAATGAATTGAGTTATTAAAATTCAATGTTCCTACTATTCTTCAGTATTTCTTCAGGTGCCTGTACTGGGTTATTTTAGATTAATATTAACGTATTAATTAGTAAAGACTAACAAATTTTTACTAACCTTTTTTCATGTTTCTCACACCTGCGTTTTCTGCCTCATCCCAGCCAGGTTTAAGTCCTTTCAACGATCGGTTCTCTTGGAACTTACGGAAATTCGGCGGACCGAATAGAGACCACCAATCAACGGTTAGCGGCCATTACTGTGCAAAGGGGAGTAGAGCTGGATCTTCCTGTCTCTTTGCCATTAGGGACTCCAGAAGATGTTTTGCAACTGACTGCCTGGCTGGAGCAAGACACCAATATTGATGATTTGGTAGTTTCTTTTTCTCTCAAGATTTGTTTTATGCAGTTGACCCTTAAATTAAAGTTGATTACTATATTATATAGTCATAATTAATAATCAAAAATTGACACATCCCTAAATCCGTAAGCAGACACTATTTAACAATCGAAGTAGAAAAATGTCTCACATTGTGTTTAATATTACCTTTGCATGTACATTGTATATTTAATTATTTTTCTGTCAGTATTGTTTTCAGAAAGAAATAATTATAGATATATTTTTCATTTGCTTAATCTAGTTATTTGTTTTAAAAACAAACGATTGCAAATAAACATAATTTGTAGATTGTTCATTTTCTTTTTATAATCACCTATTATAAAATTTGTATTATTTATATATGTTAGCTGATAGTAATTAAATGTATTATTTAACTAGGCGTAGTAGGATATATTGTGTTTCTTAATATGCATTTTTTAAATATTATTAATATAATGAATATTTTTATCAAATTTTGTAACAATCAATTGGTGCATATAAATTTTATTACGTGGTCGGTATTATGCATTAAATAAAGTTTGGTAATTTGATCAAGTGAACCTATATAAATGTGTATTATTAGTTTCGTTCCGAAAATAATTGTCTATATCATAGTTTCTTAGACAAGGGTTGAAAAACTTTAAGGAAAAAATGATAATTTATCTGGGCAAATTTATCAAAATCTTCTTTTTCATACGTTCCCCATGTATAAATTTATAGTCAATAGACGTTAGTTATATTGAAAATTGTGGTATTTTCAAAGACTGGTGAATAAAAATGTTACCGTTTGTCGGACCCGTTTTATGACAACATTATTTAATAGAAAGTTTTTAGTCTTTTGAAGGATTTAATAAATTTTTTTACCACTTTGTTTGTATTTTTCAGACATAGCAGCTATCCTTTACTGGAGGCAAGGGTGTAATAAATATTACGAGGAGAATAATTCTTCGTGTTTTGCAACCTGACATGGCAATGCAGTACTCTTTTTTAGGGCGGAAAAGAAAAATCGATGAGAATGGGACTGTTCTCAACGATGGAAAAAATCGCTTCAAAGACACCCCATTATATATATGTTTGATGAAGGCGGTTCGTCTCAGTGTTCGGTCCGTGTCAGACAGAGAATTTGAGCTGGCAGTGCAGGAGGTGCTGAAGCATGTTAAAGACAGGGAACGTCAGCACCGCCATTACTGTATATAGAGTATGCACCGGCACAAGATATTTCCTAGCTTTTATTGTATTTTTATTTTTCATAATTATAATTATAAGTAACTATATATACTAACTATTTAAATTTTCTTTAATACATTTTTATTATCTATGTTTGTGATCTGTCTTTTTTGTATAAAATTAACTAATAGCAGTGGTTACGCCAGGGAACGCCAGCGTCGCCATTAATGTATATACAGTATGCTTCTACACTATATTTTCTATCTTTTACTTTTTACAATTATACAATACCTACCGTTTTATATTTGTTAAATAGATTAATAGCATTAATTATAGCAGTGGTACTATATTGTTGTTTTTAATAAATGCTAGACTAAAATTGTTAATATCAATAAATTTTATTTAATACAATTATAAATTATTCATAACAAAAAATAGTACATCATTTTATAAATATAATAAACACTTAAATTTTGGGCTTGTCCCGTTTTTGTATAGAATTTGACGCAACACTTTTATATAAAATTGTTGCCTTTATTTTATGTACAGTATTTAATTATTAATACCACTTTCTTTTTAGAAAAATCTTTCTACCGCTGTTATACATTTATCCATAATTAAAATTGTACGTAATTTTTAATAATACCGTAAACACTGAAATGGGGGGAGGATTATTTTTTAAATGATAATTATTTAATATTTTAAATTAGTTATTAATAAATTAAATTAGCAAGTACGATATTTATTAAATATATATTGTATAATAAACAAAAATTCAACATATTACTTTATTACTTACAAGTAGTATGCACGTTCAATAAGAATATTTTTAAACGTACGTTTACAGCAGTTTAAAAGTAGTTCATTGAACACACTTTGAACTGCGTATGGACATTGTGGGCAATCAAAATTGAACGTTTAGAAAGTTCGTCCGTTAAATGTCCATTGAACTGCTGATGTTACTTGGGTATATCCTATATACATTATATATGTATAGTTCCACAAAATTTGGTGTTATTGCTTTTTTGAGTTATATGCAGTATACCAGTGTAAATGTTAGTTGGCTTATAAAACTGGTCGGTATTTTTAAATTACCGCTTTTATAATTGTTACACAATTACATACATGTGTTAATTTTAAAATATATTCCGCGCAATTTTACAATTTTGATGAAGCCTCGAGATTTTGGAGGAAGCTTCGAAATATTTGGAGTACCTAAGCCTTACTGGAAAAAGGATTTTCATACGGATTTCGAAGAAACCTTGAGATTTGCCGAAAGGAAGGACACTGCATTCGCCATAATTATCCACCTTTTTCTGATTATTCACCTTATTTCGAGCTCAATCGAATTCGTCTTTACCACCTGGCATAGATGATCTGCAGCCGAAAATTATATTATTAAGAAAATTACAATGCATGCTACTAAGGTAATTTCCGTCATTGTTCCAATATTTGTCCGATAAGATATATTATGCATTATAATATTATATATCCAAAGAAACATTATAATATATTTATATTGATGTAATAAATTAGTAAAATAACACAGACTTGTTAATGATAATTATTTTTTGTGTCGTTCAAATAATTATATTTTTATAAAAAAAATGTAAATACATTTTTAGAATATAATTGTCAATCTTTTTTAATCCAGACCTCATGATTGCGAGTTTCACAAATGAAAAATAAATATGTTTATTTGTTTCAAAATAATTAAAAAGTTACCAATATAAATAATGAATAATTTTAAAATTATTAGAATTCCCAAATTCCTGGAATTTAACTTTCTATTACTAGATGTTAAGAAGTGGATTTTTCATTATAGATTTGATAATACGTATACTAGAAATAATTTTTAATACAATGAATCTTTTCTATTTAGTTGTACTGGAGCCACGGCATGTGTTATAATTATGATTATACATATTATATATAGTATAGTCTAGACCATTAACCATATGTTACAGACACATTGGCTGCATTGGTAGACCTATAGTTATAAATATAAAATAATTCCTTTTGTAAACATTTTATAGAATTTAGTAAATATTAGGTTAAAAATTCAATGGTGTATCCAGAATTTCAAGAAGGAAAGTGCTGAATCTGAAGTGGGCACAATTATTAAGACAATTAAAGACAAGGTCATTGAGCTTGTTCTTGACTTAGGCTTATAAACCTAATAGAACTAATAAGCCTAATAACACTATAGTTATAACATGTTATAACTTTTTAAAATAATATAGCTACTTTTCAACTATATGTATTTGAATAATGCAGCATTTTTGCTGGTAGATTTGCTGGTAGATTTGCTGGTGGTTTTACTATTCAAATTGCTTTTTTTAACGATTTGTTTGGGTTTTTAATAAGTACTACTTGCATTCCAGTCATCAGTAGGGAGACTAGGGTACCTGATGAGAGCTGAATAGCTCGAAACCAGTAGTGCTCTGTCTCTCCGCTGTTTGTACAGGCTCTGCGTTTAGTGCTTACTTATTATTCTAATTATACTACAACATATATGTGCTATAATATGCAATATACAATGTACATACTGTATATATTATATACACAGTCACAATTATCAGAACTGATTTGGGTTATTTTTTGTTATTTCCCCGCCACTCTATATTTTTAATTCCGCGGTAAAATATTTACTAAATTTATTTTACGGGTTATTTTTAAAAGGGAAATTCTGTGGCTAAAATATTTAATAAATTATTTTTTTATGGGATATTTTTTAAAGGTTGAATATAAATATAAAAATTAAAGATTGAATCTAGTTAACTTTTATTTTATGTTACACAAACATATTATTATACAAGGATAATAAAATAAAGGACCATCACACATGATATGAATGACATGATACTAATTACAAGGATAGATTTCTTTAATATATAAAAATAAAGTTCCAGACATGATATGGAATGACATGATACTAATTACAAGGATAAGTTTCTCTAAAATATCCCTTATAAAAATATCCCATAAAATAAATGTATTAAATATTTTACCACAGAATTAAAAATATAGAGTGGTGGGGAAATAATGAAAAAGTACCCTGATTTGGGGTAGGTGATTATAAATTGCAATATCAGAAGGGATTAGTAAAAGTTTTAAAGGTTTAACTATGCAGCCTATAAGTCTAGACTAGAAGTCTATGCAGCCACCAAAAAATGAATTTATCTTTAAATACTAGAATGAGGCTTCTTCTGCTAATAAACATCTATTTTTGAGATTTTGTATCCAGTGTTACACAGAGCCTATAGGCTTAAGAAAAAAGTTGTATACAGAGCCTATGTATATATATATACATAGCAGGGCCGTAGCATTACTTTTTAAAGTGGGGGGGCAGTTTTTATAAAAAAGGGCACATCTCTGTTTATATTTTTGTTTTTAAATATTGTTTATATTTTATCTAAAAAGTGGGGGGGCCATGGTCCCACTGCCCCCCCGGTTGCTACGGCCCTGCATAGGCTCTGTATACAAACTTTTTTCTCATATATATAGCTTATAGATGATAAAAAAAGTTGCACACATAAAATAAAATCCAAAAAATATAATAAAAGTATATTATTGTATGTAGTAAAATATACTCTGTTATAACACAGTAATTTTATTATAAGATGATACAGGGCATGGCACATCTGATCATTCATGACAGTTTCTGTATTTTTGGAAGTTTTGACTATTATATGCATGTCAATTCTTCTGCAGCTATAGTTTAACTGCTTCTTTCTAGAAATTTGTTAATAGCAATATCTATTTTATTTTGTATACTGGCTTTTGCTTCTGATAGTGATTGAAGTCTCATCATTGAGCTTATTATTATTATTATTATATGTAATTGTACATTATTTTACAGGATAAGATTTTAAAGCACATTTATGCTAAATTCACACATACTTCCAATTCCTTTTTATCCAATTTTTGTATTATCTATTTTACAATTCTTAGTGTGACATTAATCTGTGCAATTATCAATTCAGTTTCTAAATAGAAGACAAGCATAGAACACTTATAACAATTAAAAACAATTATCATCACCATTCTACCATTACTTTTATCAAATGTAATTATATATATGAATACTAATAATCCCTAACATTTTCTCTAATTGCATACTTTAGTAAGTAATAACTTTTATTTGCTGCACATTTAAAATCTTAGGCAATTTGTGGTTCAAACATGGTTTGAAATAAATATCCTGCTTTGTCCTCCATTTTAAATGACTGAGGATTTATACATATTCCACACTCTTCGAATTTCAGCTTTAGTTGATGGCTTATTGACATTTTCCTTATTTGTTGAACTTGTAAGAAAATTGTCACATAAAGCTATGGCCATCTAAAATTTGACTAAATAAAAATTGAATATATAAAACTAAAAATAATTAATTATCTCTCTAGTGCACATTACCTTTCCAAAACTGCACTGCACACCTGTGCAAGCAGTGGAATAAAAAAAAATAATAATTTAAATCATTTAGCTATAGTGTAATTAGAAGATATTTCAAGAAATACATCTCACATTGTATATGACATTGCAAGCATGTGGGTGAAGTATATACTACTGTATTAAATATTATAAGTTTTCAAATGAATATTTAATGACATAGAGAATTACCTAATCATTACATTAACAACAGCCTTTATTTTTCAATCATGTACACATTACATGGTCTGAATATTACCAATGCTTACACATCTTGTATCATACAGGTATAGGTGTGTATGGGCAGGGA
>JAUZND010007025.1:0-10522 GCA_034780555.1 Coelogynopora nodosa
AAAGGGCACTAAGGAAGGTTTCCTTTTTTGAGGAGGCACGTGCCTCAGGTGCCTCAATGCTGGGTACGGCACTGATAAAAGGATATTTTAACTGAAATAAATAAAATAATTTTGATAGACACAGTAATCAAAAGGTTCATTCATCTGCAGATGGTTTTCGGGTTTATTACCCTCCATCTGTAGAGAGTAGGAATCGAACCTGCAAACTAGAGATCGGCAAGTCAATGCAACATCTTCGCCTGTTAAACACGGTGTCTAACATATTATAATATATGAACCCTACACTGCTATTGAACGTGCTAAATATAAATGCGCATGGTACTTGTCATACATAAGACATAGATAGAGATTTGACTCTAGTATTGATCTGTTGCAGTTCAATACTACTAACTTCTTAACAGAAAGCTTTTGAAAAACAATGATTCAAAATCTGATAGCAGTGAAATAGTTATTGTAGTAAAACAGTTTTAACTATGCAGGCAATAAATTATATTTTATAGACAACTTACGCATGTTAAAATTGTATGAATATAGTGTATGTATTAACTCTTAAAATCAATTTAATAAAAAATATTTAACACTACTATTTTGTTACTCATTTAAATTAAATTTGTTAAAATAAAACGATTTTTCATTGACGAAATTTTTTATGCAATGTACAATATATGAATCAATAAGTGTCAAATCAAAATTATTAAAATAAAACGATTTTCCATTGACGAAAATGTTTGATGCAATGCATATGAAATTAATAAGAGTCAAATCTTTATCTATTTATTATAATACGGACATATAAGACACATTTAAAACTGACTTCTTATTATATGGAGACGAAAAGCATGGCTAAAGCTTAAGTAATATAATAAATATAATTTAATATATATAATATGTATAAAAAAATATTTACAAATAAAAAAGACAAATGAACAACATTTTAAACTTACCTTAAGCATTCGTATTTCTCGCATAGCAATTTTCCGCACCATGCGATCCTCTTCACTTTCAAGAAACTTCTTAATGGCAACTAACTGTCCTGTCTCCTTGTGTCGACATTTCATCACCATGCCATAGCTGCCCTCCCCCACCAGACCCATATGCTCATATTTTTCCATAAATGTACTCAATTATTACAAAAATAGTCCAAGAGTACTACCAAAAGTCACTAAACTCCACCAGTAAAGCGAAGACAACTAAAACACAGGTAAAAACTGCACGCGCTGTTTTCTCCTCCTTCCTGTCTTTTAGTCAGAGAATGCTGGATGGAAGAATAGAGTTGTCAGTGAGTAGGCACCTTACTCGTTCTTGAAAAAAAAAGTATGTTAGTGGCTGGAAGTGAATGCAAAGGAACGAGAGAGGTTAATGAATAATTTATGCGATTTGAAGGTTGGAAAATAAAACAATAGGAGGAAACGGGGGTAAGAAATGATATTTCCCTTATAAATATGCCTGACGTTACTCTCACGCCTATTTAATGCTCGATGTAGCTGCCTTAGCGGTGACGATGTTCTACTTAAATGCGTTTTGCGCTATAATAATTGGATAACTGCTAACAGTTTCACAGAAAACTAAGAAATGGACTTATGGGGATGTTATGCAGTTATTTCATTGTAAGAGAATTGATCCATATAATTTTTTTGTCAAGACAGCAGTCATTGTTTGCACCTTAATGATTAACTATAATTACTTAAATAATAAACAGTGTAAATCGTTAAACCATATCAATTTAATTGACAGTTGAATTTAAATTACTGCATGGTGTAATGATTTATAATTACTAATTACATATTTTCTCGGCAAGTATATTTTTAACGAATGAAGAAATCATCAAGCAATCAAACACACTGAACTTCAACAAGCTCAATAGCCCATGTCTAATTAAATCATGTTACATGTGCTCTCATGGTTGATCTGCATGGGGCCTTAAGACCTGTTTAAAATAATTATACAGTAATATGAGGCTATGTAGTTTGTCATACAGATCCTGACCCAAAACAAACGAAAGAAAATGACTTATGGCACACTGTAAAATGTAAAGCTAAGGAATGTTCACATTTGTCGGATGTTATTGTTCTGATTGGGTTTATGTTTTAAAAAAATAACCAAGTATTGACTTTTAAAAAATAATTCGAGGTGACCAGTAGTTATAAATATGCATCACTTTGACAGACATGCAGTTTTAGAGTATAATTAAATTTATTAAGTGATTGAATGCCGTGGCGAATACTTGTAAATTATTCCAGGGTGATGCAAGAAAACTATATATTTTCTGTTGAGCATAAGTTTTTCTATATAATGTGGAAATTATGGCTTCTACAGTAAAGTTCTTTGCAATGTATGTTGCTATTAATAGTTTGAAAACGAATGTCGAAAACAATACCACTAGTGCGATAAACCATGCACACCACAGCACAGTTACAGAATTACGATCTTTAAATTTTTCAATTTGTACTTAGGGGTTTCTGATGCCCAATAATGAAGGTAGTGTAGATTTACTAGACCCTTTACGTGAAAAATCGTTTTGTATGAAAAATTGAAAGAATCATTGAAAGCCTCGTCACGCCTTTGATTTTAAATTACCCACTGGCAAAACTCCAAATTGCGGTCATTATCATCATCTGATAGAGCTTGGACTTTTGTTTGTTAGTCCCGTGGAATTTGTTCTATTTTAAGCACCGCACAATACTTGACTGGTTAACACCGACTTGTAAGTCTATGCTGACGAGTGGATACTGTCAGTGTCGGTTTCTGTGCAATTCTCTGTCTGGTAATCTGGAATGTTTTGTCACAGTTTGCAATAACAAGTCTGCCACTCCTTTCTTTTCACTTATTAACATCCGCGCAATCGAGAAGTTGAGCAACTCATCAATGTATCGTATGTTCAGGAGGAGCTTCTTCACCAAACTCAGTAGCATATATCGTCAACTGGTTTCTTGAACACTGGCATATGTAACTGCCCATGCATGCCACAATTCTTGCTTTACGATTAATGCTAACACAGAACGACAGAAGAATAAATTGTATAAAAGCTTAGGTTATATTTATTTTGAAAATTTAAAAATAAATAAATCCATAGTAACATTGAACAGTAGAAATCATATAAAAGTTTGGCTTTCATTTGAAATTTCTATTCACTCATACGAAAATTAGAAATGCACAAAAAATTGGTCATATTAATTTTTTAATCTACAAAAATTCAATGTTTTTTGCATCACCTTGTATATAGATATCAAAGAGTGTCCAGCCATTCACGTCCACAAATCGCTACGAAGTTCATTACTGAATAGCTGATGTGAAGTATAAACTCACATTGACCGATGGTTGTAGACAAAATTAAACAAACACAGATAGGACGATGTATTATAGATTTTTTATGTATAACCGTATTAAATAAGATATCCAAATGATTGGTAAAATACTATTTAAAGTTTGAGGCAATGTTTATATTTCTGGTTTTTTTATTGCTATTCATTACAATTTTGTTTTTAATATTATGAACAGTGCGGTGGCTCATTATGCCTACTAAAATTGTTGGATCTTTCCATGACCTAAAATCAATAATTATGAATATTTTTCGGCGCAAACCAAAACGTGAGAAATAATCCAGTTGAGTTTACCAATTTATAAGATAATAAATTCTTCATTTCAATATTTGTCTAGTCTTGCCACTTACAGTTCATTTTTATGCATGGTTAATAAATAGTTTAATTAACGTTGCGAGTAACTGTTGGTAGTCAAAAGAGGATCGTTGGATCTTCAATTTGGTAAAGGAATAGATCATCACAATTTGAAGGAAAGAAGCCTGGCTTAGAAAAGATGTCTGTTAGTTTGAGAGATGACGATTTTGAGTTTGGAAACAGATCTGGTAAATTAGAGGAAAGAAGTGGATCATTGAAACAACAAGCAACAAAGCGTTTGATTAAAAAAAGCAATATTTATTCTGCAACATTTGAGCTTTCAACTCAATGGCCTACTTACAAAATATTGGAATAAATACATTACAGCCAGTTCTCATAACGAATAGTGACAGTCTTCCCTTAGAATCTTTGAATAACCGCCACATTGCAACCAAAATTAAATATCTTACAAGATTTGTAATCAAGTTCCCTTTGAAAGGCTCTCTGGAATAGGTGGACACCATATGAACCTTTCCAAAAAAAAAGACACTTAAAAAATCTTGCTCATTTAATATTTCAGTAAATTTAAGGAAAGCCAGGATAAAGTTGAAATTGAATATGAATTTTAAATAACGTTTTCAGATTAATGATTTCTAAACCAGAAAATGAAACTTATAATGAGATAAGTTACTTTATCATTACCAAGAAATTGGGAAGTCAAGTAATGTGTTACACTACTTTTCTTGGTTTCTTCCATAAGTCTAATGTGTGTGTGTTCCATTTTACCAATTTGGGTATGTTTGCTAAACTCTCATCAAATGAAATACAAAATGAAATGCGCATGAATTGAACCTTCCTTAAAAGTTTCAAACGGAAATATAGACCAAAACCGAATATCACAAAGTATTGAGCCTTTTCTTTTCCAGTAGAGTACTCATTAGCAATAGGACACTTAGAAAACATTGACTCAGTCCATAACATGGCTGATATTAAAATGTGCCTCAGTCATCTTCAGATTACATAATGTTTCAGCTGTAGTCACATCGTGAAGTAATTTCCTGGCAGCTGAAAATGAAAGTCAAGCTGTGGAAATGGTTTGTGTTGTATAGTTGACTCATTAGCCTTTGTTCATATTATTAAATTAGTCAAAATGTGATCTGATAGCTGAAACATTCTTATTGGAAATATTCATGATTTGCTTGGAAATATAACTTATTTCTATTTTAAATAAGTAGTAAATCTAAGACAATATTTTTTACCAAAACTTTTCCAGGAATTCTAAGAAACTTAATTTTTTTGTAGGCCTTATCCAGAATTTGAAAGACTCAAATTTCTCTATCATTTTCAGAACTCACTGCCACTTTGTATGAAGTATTTTCTTATATTTAAATTTATATTTACAATATTCAGTCATGATTACAATGTCAGATGGAAATAAAAAGTGTATGTTGAATTTATAGTATATTAATAATTAAAACCTATCAAATTTTTCGTCAAAATAAGATTAGTAAATGTGTGAATATATAACCATATATGCTTTAATAAATTATTAAATTTTTAACAATTGTAAAAATACGTACAAATCAATAGCATAAATATTGCTAAGTTGATAAATAGTATTTATGATACTATTTCATATGTATGTAGAAATGTTTTTTTAATTTTTAAATAATATTAATATTAGAAATTAATATGTTCGAACAACATATGATTGTAAATTGACCATTTCTTAAATTAATAGTAAGTGCCCAATAAAGAAGATACTTATTTAATACATATCGCGGTACTTTTGTAAGGGTATGAAGCTTAACTAAAATATGTATCTATGAATATTAATAAACATTAATTGAAATAAACAAAAATGAATTAATACTAAAAAATACTAACATGTTAATAAATACCTAATAAGACCTAAATATACATATTAATATAAAGGAGATACCTAAAGTTATACAATAATACAAATGAGATAATATATATATATAGAACAGTTATAAAATAACAGTATTCATAGTATAAAAATAATATTAATATTTTAAAAATTATTTCAATGTTTTCATTAAAAATATCAACAACCAAAAATAAATTTTAAAGGGAACCTCAAATGCATGGTAATGATAATATTAAGCATTGAATTCAGTTATAATTGTTTGAATAATATGATCTAATGAAATAATAATTTTGATATATTTAAATATTTTAACAAAATTATAATTTTATCATATAATATTTATTCATATATTAAAGTACAATATTTTTATTAGTTTTATAACATTTAAGACAATAATTAATAAGTGAATGAAAAACAAGTTATTTAATGTAAATTATACATAAATATACATATAATCAAATAATTTATAAATTAATTATATTTATAAATATAATTAAAATATTTAGAAATTATAATTGAAGCTTTACATGCAATAGCCAGCTGACTTTAAAATGTGAAGAAAACATATTTAGAAATGAAATTGGCATTTATAAATTATGCTTTTTAAACATTGACTTACTCTTTAGAAAATAAAGAGTTTTTCATATGATATATGCATGCAAATTATAATGTTTAACTAATATTCTATTAATATAATGAGTATTAAATTTCAATTTTCATCTGTAACCTAAAATAGATTTTAATAGTTAGCCAGTTATTGTATACTTGGCTTTTTCAGTTTAATAGTTAAACTATAATTAATATATCTGGATAAATAAAATTAAAAAATTTAATTGAGATATTTAATATTGAATTAATAATTATTTTTTAATACATCAAAATAAGTAAATTAGTTATATTTATTGTAATTAAAGCAATGATAACACGAATATATTCCACTTACAAATTTATAAATTTAAAAGTCATCACTTAGAACCAATCTTTTAAATTAATATCTGATAAAAATGTGAAAGGGACACAGTAACAATATTATTTAAAAAATATTTATTTAAAAAAATACATACATATAATTTAATATTATGCTAATATACCATTTATTAACTATAAGTTGCTACATCATATATATATTTATATAGATTATTTAATACATTTTTGAAATATTTTACACTGAATATTTTAACATTATTTTACATTGAAATATATATTTAATCTATATAATTAATTTATAATTATACATTTATGTTTAACAAATAATATTTTAAATCTGGAAACTAAATTGAGTATTTATTTGAACATGCTTAAATAACAAATATAAAATTATACTTTAAGAAATAATAATGTAAGAAATTATTAAAAGTTAGTTTTTGTAGAAGTTAAATTTATATATTAGTTAGTTATTAATTTTTTTGAAAATGAAAACAAAAAACTTTCATATTATTTAATTCATAAATAATAATTAAAAATGTTTAAAAAAATCATAACCTCTTCTTATTTTTTATTTGTAACAAAAGAATTAAAATCATATTTAATTATTTAAGAAAGCTCCTTATTACAAAATCTGATTAAAAGGTTTGCTTGTGCTATTATAAATATATGTATGATTTTTTTATTTTATAAAAATTGTTGGAAAGTTTTATTAATTATTATTATTATTTTATTAATTTTAGCATAGTCTGAATACAGAAAAATAAAATAATTATTGTTTACCATAAATATATTTGATAAATATAATAGTAGTAAAAAATTAAAAACAGTAAATATGTGATTTACTTATAAACATTATATATAACTTTTTATAAATAAATATGGTATAAATATATATACATATTTATAATTATATATACATATAACAACATATAATTATTAAATAAAAATTATTATATATATATGTTTTAAAGTACTTTTATGTATACACATATAACATCCTTTTATTATTGTTTTTCTAAACTAGCTTTATAAAAAAAGTAATTTAATGTAGAATATAAGTATTAAGTTTTATTTGTATAATACATTAGTTTACATATTTAAAATCAATAAAAAAGTTTAGTTATTAAAAACTTAAGTTAATTACAGACTACAGTGCATACATTATTTTATTAAATATATTACATTATTATTGTACTGTAATAAATGGATACATTCTATTCAAATCCTTTACATTACCACAAAAGTAAAAAAATATATAAATAAAAAAAACTGAAATTATCAAAGTGACTGTCAAATAAGATACAAAATTTATAATAATATCAGGAATTGAAAAAGTTTAAATTGGACTTGTAATTGAAAATTATGTTATCATCACATTTGAACCAAGTATTACCAGATTTTACATATACAATGTAGTGGCCATTATTGGTAGATTTCCCCACATGACAAATAATTGCAAAAATAGAATAATTACAATCATTTAAAAGAAAATAAAGTGAATAACATACAAACCATGCATATTTACTAACTCTATCAGATTGATTAGTTATATATTGATTAAGCAAAGTTCATAAAATAACAGGATGGAGGTAAACTGCTGTAGTCTGTATATGTTGTTTATATATAAAACAATATTGCCAATATTTTGTGATATAAGAAATAATTGGTTTTTAAAGAACTATAATTTTTTTCTAAAATATGTTTAAATAATAAAATTTATCATAAATTAAATTGGTATTAACAATAAGTTTAACATTTATATTACAGTTTGTTAAAGCAAAAATAAATGTAGGAGCATCATTAGGTGATATGTTAGTATTATCAATTAAATTACAGAGATGCAAAAAAACTATATGAGCATCCTGCTGTTAGAATTGTTGTAAGGTTCTAAGGTTCTAACAAAGATAAACAATTTGTAAGCTATTGAATCTGTTATTAAAATCTTATAAGTCAATAAAGAAGAGAATAAAAAATTGATATCACTATTATTGAATATAAAAGAATTATTTAAGAGTAGGATAGATAAAACTTGAAGAACTGATGTTAAATAACAAGAATTATCAATGTTTATTAAGAGGCCAAGAGCTATATGGAAATTGGAACTAATGATAGTAGCAGAATTATTAGGTGTCATATGGCAATCTCAGGAAAAGCAGAAGTTTTTTATTATATTTATTTTTGGCTTATAATTAAGCCTAAGGCAATACTTTAAAAAGCTATTATTATAATTAAGTGTATAATGTATATTATTATTGTTTAACTAAATTTGGGTAAGATAATTAAAGTACATATTTTACATACACTGTTTTATTATATATAATTATAATACAGACAGTCTCATTAATATTATTATTGTATTTATTACTATTTTTTCTTTAATAATTAATGTTACAGATTATTCTTTACTTTATTGTTTTGGTTTCAATTATATATTTTTTTAAATTTATTTTTTAACTGACACTATATTAAAAATGTTGCTGCAAAAATTAATTAGTTACGAATTTTCAGACATCCACTCCATAAACGTACTCCATTGTACTGCACGTTTATGGAGTGGATCTCCGAAAATTCGTAAATATATTAAAGTTTTACTGCTTTCTTTTTATGTATACTGACACTGTATGTCTGTTTTCTATCTATATAATATTAAACTAAACATATATTTAAAATATTAAAACTATAAATTACGAAAATCACATTTTTAATGATATACTGGATGAGAATAATTTATTTGAAAATATATCAAATTTACCAATCCAAATATTCGGAAATTCTCGTTATTTAATTTACCTCTCAAAAAACTAAATTCTTTATACATGGTAACAGAAAATAATTTGATTTAGAAAAACAATCTACAGTATTTATTAGGGGTAATAAATTAATTAATTAACGTATTACAAGTTTGCGCAAAAAATTTTCACCAGAATTATGGTTTGCTATAACAGAGCCATGCGTTGGCCAAATAATACTTTTTAGAAATTTTCGTTGCCAGATCAGAGGCAAACTTAGCCAGAACTCCATAATTGAACCATATACTTTGATAAAGTTCTATTTATTGATTGCCTGGGTATTTATAAATCAAATTTATGAATGTATATATATTTTTTTAATGATTTGGTAATCGTGGATAAAAACATTATAATATAGTTATTTAAATATAACATAGATAAAGTTGTATATATTTTTTATAGCCGAAGCCGATAAAATAAGCACGTTGCTGAATACCTTTGCAAAATGTGTCATCCGGTCCGTTGAGAAGCTGATATTCGTCACAGTATCCGTCACATTTTAAAGTGTTCTATATAGTATATTATTATTATTCGTAGGCAGAATAATAGATTGCCATGCAGTCTTCCACTTCGGCTAATAAACAGTTATAATATTTATTTAATTAAATTCAAAAAGGTGAAAGTTGGGTATAATAAAAGGTTAGTAAATCATGATCCTGAACCATATAATACTTGTTAAAATGTTTACATAACATTTTCACCAGTTACAGTCACCCCTGTAAAAAATCTATTTTATTGTTTCTATTTAACAATTAAAAAATAAAACTTAAAAACTATTCAATTTTTTAAGGTTTCGGAATTAATAAATTATTAATAATTAGTATTCTTAAACATAATCAACAAAACAAAACAAAAAATTATAAATTTGTAGTAAAATATAAAAAAAACATGTTTTGAGGAATACATATATGAGAAAAGTGTCAATATTTCGTATGGCCACCCTTTGCCTGGATGACGGCCTTTATCCGATTTGCCATTGACACTACCAATTTTCTGCAGGTCTCCGTCATTGAGGCATCCCTCAACCACACCTCGATTATTTCGCCGATGAGTTGGTTCTTTGTAGTGAGATGGTCTGTGCACGCAACCGCCGTTTTACAATGGCCCACAATATCTCTATTGGGTTGCAGTCTGGACTGTTGCCAGGCCAATCCAGGACACGAATGTATTTGCCGCGTAGGTTGTTGTTGTTGTTGTTGTAGGAAGATCTGCCTCAGAAACTAAAGTCTTCTGAGCCAGCAGGACTACTTCCTTCGGGTAAGAGGATAAGTAGGATAATGGCGGGGACACAGTACCAAAGA
>JAUZND010007026.1:0-10522 GCA_034780555.1 Coelogynopora nodosa
AAAAAAGGGCACTAAGGAAGGTTTCCTTTTTTGAGGAGGCACGTGCCTCAGGTGCCTCAATGCTGGGTACGGCACTGTTCGTAGATAACAGCTATTTTATTCAGTTGCATAATTTGACATTTTGTAAACTGTTAATGATATTTAACTCAATATTTATGATGTAGCTACATCTGTCTCATTTTAATTAAAATCGCCACGAATTTATGGAAGCCCTGTTCTATACATTGCAAAATCATTAATAAGGAAGTAGGTATTAATCACATGGGTAATACTTTTTCACGCAATACAAAAGTAAATATATTATTGGTCAACCTGTTTTTCTTTTATATTACAAGTTGTTATCTGTAATTGATTTCACCCCTTTGTCAGCAAATTGAAGACGATCTTCCTACTCTCGACAATATTCTTGAGTGTTCTGCCGGTGATTGCCCACAACTCCTCAGAAAAGGTAGCACCATTACTAACACTGCTCTTTTAAGATTTTTTCATTGTTCACACTGAGTTCTATATTGTAGGCCTATTAATAGCTATCTAATTATGATAAAGAGTATTAACATAGCCCTATTAACTTGTACGTACTGCACTTTATCGTTAATAATAATTCAATAATAACTATTAATGAATAGTTTTTGCGCATTAATTAGTGAATGACATGCTAAGTAGAAAAACAACTGACTACCCAATGATGAAATAACAACATACCTGAACATTAAAAAAAAATTTTACTCATTTTATTGCGATGTAAAACTCTTTCCTACATGAATACATAATAAAACAATTTAGATTAGAAAAGTTATTATTGAAATTTATCAATACATTTTTTATCCATTAAGTGGTTTTACTATTTGTTTATTATTTTTAAAGTGACCCGTACTTTAATTTTCGTTGCCCCCTTATGTACAGTTTATAATATTGTATCTGTCAAGGCTGGTTAACGGCAGTACTGATTGTGATCTCTGTCTGTTGTCCAATCCACACCAGAGTTTTCGAGCTTGTTTCCCGATCGGGACCTCGTATCGGCCCCGTTAACAGTGATGACCCTCTGTCAGAAGACGAAGAACGATATGACCGGATGGAACCCCGACGTTGAGGAGGAGCGGGAGCAGCTGCTCGAAACAGTGAGTGACGGGATTGCAATTGAAGAGGGTTGGTTAGTGGTGTTATTTACTCCAAGGGACCCTTGAATTAACTTAGAAATGCGCCAATTACCTAGGATCTTGGTCTGGGTTTTTATAGTACTGGAAATGCAGGTAAAACATTGAAGTTTAGTTCAAGTCGCAAAAAGCTATCGGATTTTGTCAATATATAGATACTTCAATTTTTTTTATTTTTTGAGCAAAAATTAAAAGTAGTAATTTCATTTTAGTATTGTTATGTTCTTTCCTAAAAAAATTGCTTACATCGCAGATAACATTCCTTTAATTTGTTAAATTATTAATATTAGGAGATATACAATACTTCTTTTAAGTCTCTAAATATTCTTATAAGCGTCTAAAAATGTTTAATCTAAGATTGTGTATAAATTTGTATTTCTAGATCAGTGATATACAAAAAATAAAACAAAATGGTTAAGTAGAAGCAAGAGGTACAATTAAAAAAAAATCGTATTTGTACTTTAAATATTTCTATTCAATCCAATATTTGAACAGAATTATATTTTACTTAATTTTCTTCAAATTTCTTTACTTGTCTGTTTTGTAATTGTTATTTAATTAACATTAATGGGTGACTGTATTATTCCCTTTAATTTCAGTTCATTAAAAGTGCCCTGGACATCTGCGCCTCTCTCGACACGGGTGGATATTGGGCCGACTTTATTGATCCCTGTTCTGGGCAACCGGTAAGTCGTCGTCGTATTATAATTTATTATCGAAAAACAGCGGAACTGGGACAAGGGATAATGTTAATATACGCTTTGCCCCTAGTAATAAATATGAATTGAAATAATCGGAATTCTTAAAAATAATTCAAAATATTTGGATTTAAATCCGTCGGTAATCAAGATATATCATTGAGACCGGCCATTTTTTTGGTGTAGAATACTCATATGCCCATGTCTTTGTTGATATATTTAAATACTTTACTGAACAGAATCAAAATAACGCCCATAAATTTATTTAGTTAATTTTTCCAGTAATGTGATTTAGAACTTCTTAATAAAATGACATATTTTAATCTTAGTCTTCATGATATCATATCGGTTTCTCTCTGATGAAAATATTCTTTATTATAGGTTGAGATTGAGAATTTGATATTTTGAGATATTGATATAGAATGAGACCATCGCCTATACCACATGGTTTTAATTTACAATAATATTGTACATCTGAATGGGGTATAGGAAAATATTAATTTCGATTTACGAATGAAAACATTTTCGAATGAATCACAATAATAAATTGATTGTTTTTATTTTTTGAATTTCAAGTCGTATCTGATATTTGATTTTAAAGGTGATTGCCGAAACCCTTGTAAATTTAAAAGATTATTTCGAATAAAACACAACGTAAACTTCAATAAAAGTAGGTTTTTAGATATATTTTTTAGAACTTACAGTATTGAAGATATTTAAGGTTTTTAATACTTTAATGTCTAAATTACTATAATTACTAAATAACAATTCAATTGCTTTAATTCTAAAGGTTAAGTACTAACTCATGAACTTAAGATAGCTGTAGGTGCATTATTGCCTCATTATGACCCTACTCTCCACGGCCATATCGGGCTCCCACTCACCACCTCTAGTACCTGGGCTCGCACACCAACTCGGCGATGTTCGAGACAGATCCGCGGATGCGCTCCTTCGGCTTCACCATCGAGGACCTGGGCTGCTGCAAGGTGATCAGTCACCACAAGTGGGGCACCTTCGCCTACGTTGGTGTCATCTTCACCGATGCCCCAGCGGACCACCCGGTCATCGCCCATCTCAATCAGTGATGATTGGAGGACTCAGCTGTTAGATTGTCACGCAGTCATCTCGTCGGTCGATCTCTTTGCCTGATGTAGTGTTAGAGATACTTTCAGTCTGTTTTTGTGTGTGTTTCTTTCTCTCACTCCTTCCGAGTGTGTTCTTTAGGGTGTATACAGACAATTAATGCTGGCAACAATGTGGCCACGTTTTTGCTCCTTTTTTTGTATGAAGTTGACTTTTTGTTTTTGTGCTAAAACTGTTTAGATATTAATATGCAGCCAGTACACCTTGTAGCGAGAATTGCAACTTATTTATTATGTAATATCATCAATTTTTTTTCATTGTAAAACCACTCTTTTGTTTTGTTTTATAAAACAGGTCAACTGTTAAATGTTTCACTTTCGCTACTAGCGCTTCATGATTTCATTAATTCGTATCTTGTAAACGAAATATTTGGTAGCAAACCCTACATTTCACTTGTATTTATATTATGATCTATTTAATAAATGTATTGAATCCATAAAAATAGTTATACATATTGACGGCTTCTTTTATTACTTTTTATTGTGGTATACTATAATTGTAAGAACATAATAGGATAATTCAAATGGTTAGAAAAGTCACAATTAGAGAGGTGTTTATTTGTATTTGCTTATTTTTCCTATAAATCTTCTTCGTCAATAATCTTATATCGTGCTTTTTTCTTATTTACTGCGCACGATATTTTCTGAGATTTGTTGTGAATATATGTTATCGGTTATTAATAATTTTCAGAACTTTTCATTTTACAATTTGGAATATAATATTAATCTTTTTTGTGTGTGTACATAAACTTTACAGACGTTTACAGAAATAATTGTACCAAAAGAAATTAGATGAAAATTGACAAACAAGTAGAGTGAAAAAGGAAGGAAGGATAAAAAAGTTTAATATCATTAACATATCTAAAAAGGCTTGTTGTACACTACCTATAAACTATTTTGGATATGAAAAGTTAACCCAAGTCATGGATGTAGAAGTTAGAATAATATTTTTTATAGTAGTGCTCGAGAGTTAATTTAAAATATGAATGTCTTTCACGATTATAAACTTGTGTATTATATGTTAATATTTCATTTATATTTTTTATAGCTAATTATCATGTATAGATACATATAATTTACTGAAGAGCTTCCTAAATAAAAAAGAGAAAATAAATGTTATATTGCTTGACTTTTCAGGAATAAAGACATAAACAATCTAAAAAAGTATACGAATAGAAGCTCCATTATCTTGTACCACTTCTAATCTTTCATTAAATATAATAAAGAACCATTAAAAGTGGTGAAACATTAAATGACATACATTGAAACATTAGATGACATACATTATAAAACGCTATTCGTTTTTATTTTTCAGAAACAAATTTAATAAAATAAATTCTCAGAAAATCTACTCGCTGTAACAAGCAATTGCATCAGAGCCATAAAGTTATAATTAGTAGTTATATAATAAGTTCATTAATACACAATAGATAAATAATACTATATTTATGATCAGATCATAATGAATCAGGGTGACTTTATTCTCTTTTGAAAATCTCACCTGCAGTGTTATGCTTTATTACTTGTTTGAATATTTTTTTTATAGGGTAGAATTTTTTTTATTGGCAGGGGTGGATACAGATTTTTATTGAGGGTGGGTTCAGCACAATGTCCTGCTGCGTATGTCGAAGCGTTCAGCCGAGCTTCTATATTAGCGTGGTACTCTGGAAATGTTGTGATTTATAGCTTATATTGCATCTAAATTCATATAAAATAATCATCTATAAATTTTTTGATCTTCTAAATCAGGAGTTTTTACATAGTAATACAGTTAACAATTTTCTGAAAGCAGATAATAACATTTTTATTTCTTTGTTATACCGACATTTTCAATATAAACCTGTGTTAATAAAAAGCTATATAAAATGTTATTATGTAATGCATGTATATGAGTATATTGTATTTTAAGATACAATAATGTATCCCCCAACCTCCTTGAATACGCTACTCATAGATATCAATAAGATATAGATTTGATAATTATTCAGGCTGTTAACTAATAAATTAAAAATATTTTGATAACTATTGTACAATAAAATTAGATTTGACTGACTATACTTATATTATTATCATTACTATTTATTGAAATAAACAGTACATTTTAGATTTTGCAATTATGACTATTTTTCTCATTTTACATTATTATATTAAAATCATATAATACATCGACGAGCAGATAAAGTGCAGTACATATACCAATGTTGTATATATATATATAATAGGACTAAATAAGAGAACATTTTTACGCTTTACATATAATCCATTCACAACATAATTTCGGTTTGCTCATGCTTTATGTATCGAAGCAAATATTTACATTAATATTAAAGCTAGTTAAGACTTCTTTTTGCAGAGTTGTATTTATATAGACAATTTATCCTTTGTTTTTGTCCATTCTTCAAAAATAAAACAAATCGTTTATGTTCATTGGCAATCTTCAAGGTATTAAATTACCAGCAAGCCTGTTGAATAACATCAATTCAACTATATGCAAACGAATCAGAATCGTGAAAAATAACCGTAAATTCAGGACTCCCGCCCGATACCGAAACTTCATATATAAATTGTACAGCATATTTGATTTTTACATTAAGAGAACAACACATAATAAGAAACTTTTTATGGTTTACTACAATTTCTTTTGTTTACTTCTTTTTGTAAAACACCAAAATCGATGCGGCTTTACGGCATCGTAAGGTACAACATTTTCGTAAGAAAAATGTGCCTGTAGATTATAACTTATATTTGAATCAGACTGATGGGATTCACTGCAGTGATTATCTAGAGTCTCGTGCTCATCAGAGTGGCTATCGTTGCTTTCTTCCGCCTCATCAATCACCTCTTCCTTTCCTTTACAGGACGCCTGTACCGCGAAGTAGGATTTCTCTGTCATTTCCGGGGTTTGATTGCTGGGTTGAGCAGTAACCTCAAATTGGAGGTCATAATCAACATTGGCGGAGACCAGATTATTGCGTATGGAGGAGGTATCGTCTAACTCCACCACTGTTTCAAATTCATCGAGCTGTTGGTGTGTAATTACCTTTTTCGATGATTTTTGTTGTTGTTTTGCTGTTGTTAAACTCTCTGTCACTGAGTTCTGCTGTTGATACTTCATTAGGAATGTTTTAAAGGAGATGTTTTCATACGATTCGGATAAACCCACCGTTACCACTTCATCCTCATTCCCATGAATAAATTGCTTTGAGTGGTGTGATATGTCAACATCTAGGTAAGTGACTCTTTCCACAGTCTCTACTTTTGGAACAGATATACATGGCGGAGAAGTTAAGTTTGATGTTTTCATGATCCTGACTGTTCTTTCGGAGTTCTTCGTAAAGTCAAGTTTGCCTATTTCTTTATTTTGTATCTGCAAAAGTTAACACAAATTATATATAATTAATAAAAGTTAACATCTTACTGATTGCTTACATTATTTAATTATCAAAAATAATACCTTACAGCAAAAGTAAAAATATTATTTAATAATTAAATTTCTTTTAACATTGTGGGTTTATTCTATTATTATTTAATGATATCTAAATAACTAGTAGTATTTAACTTATAAACCTTTTCAATTATATACATATCAGGGAATACTTTAATTGAAGTAGTCCCTGATACATATATATATATAAAAGCGTCTGAATGCATAAGTGCCAAAGGTATTTAAATAAATTAAAATTAGGTATATCGAGTTAAACACACTTGTTTTATTATTATCGGTTCCTCTCCTTGTTCGGAATGATATGGTACAATGTAATCTTCCATGAAACTATTTTTTAGTAAATTATTATTTTCTTGAACAATATCTGCTCCATCATCATAAATTAATTCAGTATATTCAGAGGGGGAGTTTATCTCAACTTTCACTTCATTTTTTGCAGCATAGTAGCTACTCCGTGATACAGAGGTTTTTTCATTAAGCGAAATATCTGTCATAACCGTAACGGGATTTTGTTTTGTCTTAGAAGGACTTTTTTTCTTTGACCTTGAACTTATACTTCGTTGATTCGTTTTAACACGCTGCTGAATATTATTGGAAATGTTGCATTTATTTTTAGTAGTATTTATCAAAACACTTTCCGTGGCATCGGTAGCATTTCGCGATTCACTACCACCGTACAGATGATTTCCGTGGACTATTGTCTCTGAATTTCTACCTTCATCATCGCCATCAAAGCACTTTTTATTATTACTCACGTAATTGAATTGATCAGTTGACATATTTTGCTTGTTGCTATGGACGCTGTCTTTTGAACGGTCACTCATAGCTGACTGTCGATGGATTTTATTATTTTTTGAGGAAGATTTATTCGAATCCATGTTGGTGGTTAAAAATTGGTTACTTTTTATATTGTCTGATGTTGGTATGGAAGAAAACAATATATTTTCACTTATTATACCATTATTACACTCAATGGATTCTACAACAATTGGTTCAATAGAAACTTGCTCAGTGTTTACTGTTTTTTCATTATTATACTTAACGTCATTCAATTTTCTTCCACATTTATTGTGAACTGGACAATGTGAAAATGAGATCGTATCAGCTGAATGGTCTTTAGCTTTTTTATCTGATAAAGAGTCTGTTGAAGTGCTACAGTTTATGAATATTTCCGAGTTAGTTTTCATTTCTTCCGGAATGATTCTTTTGTCAATAATATCATTCGCCTCTGTATTTAAAGCACACATATGTGTGGGATCTTCTTTAAGAGCTTCAACATCAACCCTGACTGTATTATCACAGAAACTATTGCATTCTTGTGGTTGAACTGCAACCGGAATAAAATGATTCAGTTGTTTTTCATTCATTTTTTTGTTAGAAATATTTTGTTTCACATTATTAGTTGAAACAAAATTTGATAGCGAATTTTGATCGAAGGGGTCATTATTTAAATCATTAGATGTATATTTTAGTGCTGAATATAGTGCGCAGGTTTTCTCGTGTTTATTAATATTACCTAAGTTAATATTCTGTGATACTTGTGAATTGGAAGATTTTTCCATGCTTTCAAAATGTAAAGAAAGCGACACCTTCATATCGTTATTTACGGCATTGTTTGATTGAGATGACACCTCAAAAAGGGGATTAATCACTTTATAACTATCTAAATTAAATTGACACGGTATTTTTTGTGTTAATGAATCATTGTCTACTGTTCCAAAATTGTAGCAGCTGTTTCTACTTGCCTTTGAAATGATGTCCTTGTCTTTCAAGTTATCGATTGCTATCGTTTTAGGCTCAAAATCGTAATCACCAAATTCTGTAATAGAATCGTTGCTTATTTTTGAGCTACATTCAGTAGCATGAAGATCATATTCTTTCGGTAGAAAGTTAGTATTCATATCAGGCGTTTTATATGTCGTAGACGTACATATTTCTCTGTATTTAGAAACTTTAGTTACATATCCTGGTGTATACCCTGTAGGAGCAGGCGTTTTCATCTGATCTGAAAGATCATTAGAAACTGAATACAATCCCAAAAATGGATGTATAACTTTATATCCTCGGTATGAACACATGGATGCGTTATCACTTGCATGATCTTTAAGACATGTTTTATTTAAGTCTAAAATTCGGTTGTCACTAATACCGCCGTTGCTTTCCATTCGTAGGGAATTTTGAGAGGCTAAATTAGCATTCGACATAGAAGAGAAAAAATCGTAGTTAGCTACTGATTGCTCAAAGTCAACATTTTGGTGCTCTGTAGTCGTAGACGATGTTTCAGGACGCTTTAAGTACTCTTTTCTATGGGAAAACATAGGGAATATGTGCTCTATCAGTCGAGTACATTGTTGCACAGAATTTTCGCACGGACCAGTTATTCGCACGATGTAGAATTTTGCCATTTTAAAGGGGTTTACTTTGCGGTTAAGAATCCGATTGGTTAATTCTATTTTGCAGTTTGTCTTAATTCCAATAGACTGAAGACGTCGATCATTAAAAAATATTTGCAAAATATCATTATGTAATTCGAGAGTGTATTCTCGCACAGTGGTTACTACTGAGTTGATCGGAGGTAGCAGGAGGATTCCGGTTGTCATAATTAAATCAAATTTAGTATTTAAATATGAAAACCATTTTTAAGGTGATAGATAGTTCGTGGTTTATTCAATTTTCCAAAATATAGATTGAAATCGATTATTTCAAATTTAAATGCTTCGATTCGCTATAATCATCTATTCGGTAAGCCAAAGATACTTTGAGTTAAATTAAAGTATCTTTGAGGTAAGCACTGTTCAGAGTTTAGAACATTGGTTTGATCATCCCTATTGGGATAATATATAGCGGAACAAAAACTGTACACCTATTATTTTGGCCAACGTACATCTAACTATACACTAACTAGCTATTTGTCATTGTTTGGTATCCTTAATGATACTTCATTTAAGTGTTCGAACTTATATATTTGGTACAAACTGTCCAAATAATCCAAAGAGCTATAAAGATCTTTAAATAGTCAGTGATAGCAGAATTAATATATTTAATATAATTTAATAAATAGATAATTAAATATTAATTACAAGGCGGTCACAATTTCCGGGGGCAGTATTTCGCCCCACTATCACAAATCTTTGTTCGCCTTTTTTTACTTATCCTTAATTCCATATTATACTATGGCAGTAAATGATCACAATCTATTCAATTCCTCAACACCACCACAAAACAAATCAAAGATAGAGATAAAAACAACCAGAAATTATCAAAGCGACTGTCAAATAAGAAACAAAATTTGATAATAATATCAGGATGGTTTAAAGGAAAAACCAACATTCATGACTAAACTCCAGAAAAGTCAAATAAAAGGAATGAGTTGTCATCAAACTACAAATACTATTTAAATAATGTTTATTATGCAAACATAGATTGTAACTCTATGTAACAGGACTGGAGTGATAAGATGGCAAGTCAAACCTATGGACTTAAAAGGCACCCTGTCAAATCCGAAAAGGCAGAAGATTGGGCAGAAAAACGCGTGTAACAAATGATATGCATATATAATACAAAAGAAAAGAAAAAAATTACTAAACATTTTGGCATTATTATGCAATTTGGACCCGCGAAACGCCACAATTATCTATAAATAAAATTATTTTTTAAAAGTTATCCAACATATTTTTCACCTTAAAATAACAATATAGTCATATTGACCGCATTGAAAATTTCAAATAGAATTAATAAAAAGAAGGAACAGAATTAGGATAAAATTATTGATTATTAATGATGTATATAACATAGAGATCGGATACATTTTTTTATAATTATTTTTATAGATACTTCAACTCATAGATATCTATATTGTTTAAATATATATTGTTATATAGTAGTTTTCCATATCTATGCGTCAACCAATATCAAATAAATATAATAACTAAGATACGTGCTACCGAAGAGATTTAATAATACTTTAATAATATTATTCATAATATTGAAATTTATATTACTGTAAATGGTATTTTGAACTATTTAAATGAATACATTATAAACGTGTAAAAGACTGTAAAAATTCGAATCAATTAATCAAAT
>JAUZND010007027.1:0-10521 GCA_034780555.1 Coelogynopora nodosa
GGGGAGAGGGGGGGGGGGGGGGGTCAGCCAACTCTGTCTCTGACCAATTGTGGACGAGTGGGAACCTTGACCTGCTGGTATTGTGGATGGGGAGAGTGGGGGGTCAGCCAACTCTGTCTCTGTGACTAATTGTGCACGAGTGGGAACCTTGACCTGCTGGTGTTGTGATGGGGAGAGGGGGTGGGGGTCAGCCAACTCTGTCTCTGTGACTAATTGTGGACGAGTGGGAACCTTGACCTGCTGGTGCAGCCTGTGAGTGACTCAATCCTTTTGAATGCCAACGATAACTCCAAAAATATACAGTTTAATAAATGTATTCCGCCTGATAAGTTTGTAGCATCTTAGTTTGGCTTTGCGCATCTTTTCTATACATATATATTTATAATATATTCTTATTGAATCGTCTGGTTATTACAACATTTTGAAAACTTCTTCAGAGTATCACAGCTATTCACGAAAAGTTGCGTTATTATAATCGGTAAAACGATTAACTTTTACACCGGTAGTACGTGATTTAATATAATTATCGTATTTATTTTATCAGAATTATTATATCCAAAAAAACAATAATCAATAAATTTGAAATAAAAAACATATTTGTGTAGAATAAATACCGGGTCAAACTTTCAGAAATTATATTAGCTTCTTTCTCTTGTGATTCACGAGATGTAGCGTTTAATTTGGGATGTGGTAACACCAAAAGTTTTTACTCGAGACATAAAAGTGTAAAAAATATACATCAATTTACTACGAGAAGTGAAGACCGTCTATTTAATCGATTTCCAGACGAAGAATTGGACGACAATCCGCACCAGTCGGACATCATTGAACAGGCCGCGGAGATGCTCTACGGCCTGATACACGCTCGCTACATTCTGACCAATCGTGGCATCGCACAGATGATGGAGAAGTGGCAGCAGGGAGACTTCGGATACTGTCCCAGGGTGAGTCTGCACCTACTACTTGTCAACTGGTTATTTTGTTGAACATTTAAATTGTTGATCACTGATGTAGGTAATGTAATGAGGAGAAAGTAACCTAGTCCTTTGCCTCTCTGACCGGCCAATGTAGGTCTACTGTGAGAACCAGCCCATGCTGCCCATCGGCCTCTCGGACGTGCCCGGTGAGGCGATGGTGAAGCTCTACTGCCCTAAGTGTCAGGATGTCTACACGCCCAAGTCCAGTCGGCACCACCACACGGATGGGGCCTACTTTGGCACCGGCTTCCCGCACATGCTTTTCCTCGTCCACCCCGAGTATCGACCCAAGCGTCCGGCTAACAATTTCGTGCCCCGGTGAGAGCCTTTTGCTTTTCATATTGAAGAATCATAGTTCATTGGTCAGAATACATACGTACGACTGCCACACAAGGGGGAATCATAATTATCTACTCAAATTGTTCTAAAGCTATCTGTTCTGCAATGTTTTTAACGCACTTTTCATTCCATACATTTGCATAACATACACTTATAATCAATTGCCTTGGAACACTCCACTACACCATAATGTACTAGATTGATGAACTATGTACATATATGTTAACTGCACTTTATTAGGATAACTTCTGGTGGACTCTTTCATCCTCATCCTCCTCCTCTCCAGCTAAATGGTTTTCCCAGAGCCTCTCACTCTCTGTAGCTGCTGAATTGTTGGTTGGGTGTTCTACATAAATACACTATTATCGGCTGTGTGTAACGAATCAATAGTGTGACAATTCGTGCTACCGCCATATCTGAATGTAAAAGTAACAAACGTCGTATCCTCATATTTCGAACTTTCTAGAAAACGGCTTTTTGTGTTTTACTTTAGCGCGGGTGCGTGTTTTCTATAACTATTTTGAATTCCTTTAAAAAGTACAATTTGATGAATAAAAATATATAAAACAAATTGATCACTTGTGTAATCATAGCCGGCTTCTGTTCTGTTTATTTCAGTGGATACTATATTATTGTAGTTTACTTCTTTAAATGGATAGGCTTTAATTTCAACAAAATAAATACGGTTACATGCGTCATATTTGCTGTGCAATAATCACACTTGTATGTAAACATTCGGTGCATGATCTGTGTTATGTACGATGTTGCTCTAGGTACGTTCATTTTTGGTGCTTTATATTATATATTTAACCTTAGAACTGCTATTGGGTGGAGATTAGTCGGAAATTTACATCACCTACCCGAAATTAAGTAATCTTTCCAGTGGCGAATACAAAAAACTTATCGAACATGGAAAAGTATCAAAATCGAGTGGAGCAGGCTTACTCTTATTTTAGAAATAACCTCATAAACATGCACTCCGTCATTTTGTTTTAGAAGAAAATATAGTTCTTAAAATATGTCCATTATATAATATGGACTGCAAAACTAGTGCATTTTGTTCATGTTTGTTTTCATCTAAATTTTAATAAAGTATGAGTCTTCTCTACCCTCCCACATCCTTTGTTGAAGTAGTCTGTGTTCAACCAAACATACCGCATTCTAATAAAGAGTGACTTTTCTAAACCATTCTTCGCATCAAACTTCATTTTGAGACAAACAAGTAATGCATCTTCTCCGATCATCTCAAACCTTTCGCAAAAACTCATTCTTTAATTCACTTACTATTCTAGCCGAGCCTCGACGTCACACAACCTTTTGTGTGAAGAAATAATGAGGTACTATACGTATTGTTGATGGATCGATTCACCTTTACACTATTGTACATCTGTGATTGATCATTTAGAAGATTTATTAATACGGAAAACGTTGTTTTTGTCGTTTTGATATTCTACTTGTAGCTATTTATTGAAATGAATATATCGGTGCATAATTTTCATACTCTATAATACAGAGGGGATTTAATGTGTGCCACATACGATACATACTTATTAGATAATCGTGTGATTTATAGTTGACCCTATTGTCTTTGATGTTCCCATTTCAGGTTGTACGGCTTCAAGATTCACCCACTTGCCTATCAAATCCAATACCAGGCGGCCGCAAACTTCAAAATGCCAATTCGCGGTATCTATGGCAACGGGAAGCGCTAACGTCCCCTGTCATCTATCTCTGATTCTCTCCGTCTCTCTCTCTCTCTCCATCTTCATTTGGGGTGTTGCATAATGTAATTCGATGACCCATATCTGATCCAAGTGTATGTATGTGTGTGTTACCTCGATCATCCACCGCATATGCGCTGTTCACACTCTGGCCCCTGTATAGTTGGTCAAATGCGGAATTTGTGTGTTTGTCTGTTTAATATTTCTCTCTCTCTCTCTCTCTCTCTCGACAACGTCGTTCTTACTCAACATTTTATACGATTTACAAGTGACTGTTCTTTCTCCTGTATTCTATGTATGCACATATTGTTGTTACCACTTCTAGATAGGTAAGTAATATTGTATTCCAGAAAGTACCGGTTGGTCGTGCAGTGCCGTATATTGATTTATTAATTGATCAGTTTTTAGTTTGTAATATCATTACTGTCTTCTCTCGATCTTATTGTAGGTAGGTAGGACTGTTTGTAGAAATTACATCAACATCATCGCCTGGGTGTGTGTGTTTGTTCCTCTATTCTGATCCGCAAATATACAAGTTCTGCTATAGCTCCCATTTTTGTTTTGTTCTCCTGACCTGTGTTCCAATTATAGGAAGGTAACGCTTTCACTGCGCTGACATAATAATTACATAATAATTATATAGTTATAAATATATAAATTTATATATATATTTTAACCTATAGGTTAAAAATCGTTATTTTTACAAATATTCTATGTTATACTTAGTAATATAGAACAATTCGGACGGATACAATTAATTTTAGACTTGAAATTTTTGTTTTAATTAATCTTGCGTAATGTATTGAGATGAATGTGGGCGATTTAAAGCTTCATCTTATGTTATAAAAAGTAAATAATTTCGATAATGTTTTTATATTGTATTTTAAAAAATATTTAAAATTGTAGGCCACAAAATAATGCATAAATAGTATGAAGAGAAAAATAGTTGTGTTTAGTAATTTAATATAATAATCGATGCAGCACCTACATGTGAATGTATCCACGATAAGTGTCATAATTTTTTATATTATTATATTTTACTGAAACGATTAATAATTCGATGTATTATTGCCACATTTACTGACTTCAAACCGAAAAAATGCGCTGATATATCAGCTTTCAATTTTTATACGTGAGTCAAAATAAATAGGCACTATTATTAAATGGTGACCAATTATTACCATATTTTCAATCAATCATAACAGGTATCTTCTGGTGTCGTTACATCATCGTTAATTATATTCATTATGACTGCTGATTTGAATAATGTATGAGTATAGCTATTACTATAATAGAGTTCTCCAGTTTGCAAAATATTTTCCTTCTGAATATTATACTGAGCTGCTATATGACAGATTACAATTCACAAAGGTTACAATCCAAAAGAACACATGAACATAATTTTTAACGTCCCACGTTAATGCATAGAAGGGACTTTAACTAGCTAGTATTAAAGGATGTTAACCTTATTTAAGCGAATAACCGGTGGCAAAACAGGTGAATTTTTTTAAAATAAATTGGTTGAGTCCTTTATTTTTACCCTTCGTACGTGGAGTAAGGGTAGCTATACGCCAATTTTTTTCAAATAAATTAACTATGTCATAATATGTAAATAATCATGTCATAAAAATGATACCAATTGATTAATTATTTTGAAAATAAAAATCCTTCGACAAGCCTTTAGAAGGTGTATCTGTATACCAAATTTCAGCTTAATCGGAGGATAGGAAGTAATTAGTTTTCCAGGTGGAGGGGTAAAATTATAGCCCCCTCCAAGTAGCAAACTCTAAAATGTATGTCCATGTACGAAGGGTTAAAGTTCTGACGAAAATTCTAACCCAAAAAAATTATTTTGGTGCTTGCGTGGCATATTGACTTAGTTCAAATCAGAAAATGAGTACATTTTAAATTTATTTATTTTGTGAAATTGTAATTCAAGGAAGTTATAATTAAATAGCAATTAACTTTTCTAAAATGTTATATTACTTATTTTCGAAAATACTGTTTACCGCCTTTAAATCTACTCGGCTTGACCTATTGTACATACAAAAATATTTCACTTAAAGAACCATCCATAAAGTACGTATGTATACTCAGAAGTGAGTAGGGCGGATTTAATGCAAAAGCTTTGCAGAAGATTCAAATAGTTGGAAATCTGATTGTATATATATATACTTATTGTATTTAGCAAGCATTTCTCAAGAGTTCACAATTCTAAATGACAACATATAAGATTCACACGAAGTAAAACATTTTCTTGTTAAGTCATATACTTATGATAATGAATATATATTTGACACTGTAAACGTTTAGTGGTATAAGTATAATCGTAAATGCTTTCATAATGAGTAAAGTTTGTTTGAAATTAACAATAGAACATATTTACGATTTAAAACAATTAAACAAGACTTGGTTTATCTGCAAACGCAGATATGTTGCAGAATACTCCATGAAAGAGCAGATTAGAGCATCCTCAAAGAACAACTTACTTTCATACTACCCTGCATACTACCCAACTATCACTCACATTAGGAGTAACGATATTGATAAATAAAAAATTACGATAGCAACTATAATAGCAAAGTATTGTTAACGAATATTGCACATGTCTGTAAAATAATAAAATGTGGTTTAATACACCATTATGAAAACAATCTTTATGATTTGCTTTTGAATGTTTATATACAAATGTACTTCTTACTTGAATACACTTTGTTCTGTCCATATATTCTGGTCCAGCTGTCAATACATTGTAATTATACAATTTGATTATATAATAAACGAATTTTTGAAATCAACAATCAGCTGTAGTAGTGCAATCTTTGTAAAAATATTAATAGAGGTTACATTCATTACGTTATTTTATAATTATAATTTAAATATAACTTTTATAATATTGTCAAAAGATTTAAATTTTTTACAAAATTTTAGGAACATTACTGGTACGTTGTAATTACTTTACAATTATTAATATGTTACAATTATTATTATTGCCATTTTTATTTTGTTTAACTTATTAAATAAAATATGACTTTTAATATTTAAAATAATTAATTTGTAAGCTGTTTATGAACATATCTAGAGGGAAAGGATCCATAAGTAAAATTAATCAAAGTGAAACATGTCAATTTATAACTTTAGTTAATATATTTTCTGTAAATTACTATATTTGTAAAGATATTCTATATATGCTATTACACAAAACGGCTAAACTCTTTTTTATTCTTTCTTTGTAACTAATTCAAATCCCTTTAAACTTTATATATATTATTTAAATCTTGTGACAACTCCAGGGAAATTTCGATATTTAATGAGCGAAATTGAACGAGTGAAGATAGTGGTAGCTGGAGATTCAGGTTAATTTGAAATTATTTATTCTTAACGTTTGTTAAATAATCGTAATATTTTTTACAATATAATGATGATACACCTTTCTATACAATGTTATATCCATCCAGACGGTTTACAAACTGTCTGGATGGATAGAAATATTATTTGTACAATATTTATAACGAACGAAAGCTAAAAAATACATATTTTACCCATATTTAAATTTTACAAAAACTTTAAACAAATAGGCATTAATTTAGCATTAATAAACCGAACATTCTGCATCATTGCTTCCAGTGTTCTTGGTCTGTCACAATACACAACTGACCTGAGGTGACCCCAAAGAAAGAAGTCTAAGGGAGTCAGGTTGGGAGATCTTGGGGGCCACTCAACAATTTAATAAATGAGCTAAAGCATTAATTGAATTGTAATCTCTTGTAGCAGATTTAGAAGCGCCACTTCTACTATGATCAAAGACACTACCAGTATCTTGAAATTTTCATAAAATAACCGGCAAACAGTTGATTGATTAATTATGGGCATTATTGAACTCTGTATCAGCTGTATGTGTAGATAATTTACCACAAAGTAAAACAATATTAACTCTTTCATCTTTTGTCAATTTTACAGCAGCCATATTAATGGTATAAAAATAAGGATAAAAATATGATATGAATATGTGATACCTAAGTAATAGAATTTTCCGAAAATAGATGAGGAAATTTCAAATAAATTTCATAAATTTGGAAATTCCAAATATGTTTCATCCAATCATGTAGGGTTAAAAATAACTACAGAAATTGATACCGAATATTTAAACAGAAATGGCAAAAAGTTTCTCTTATGATGCGTGACTTATGAAACACCCTGTATATATAGCATATAAGCCAAAAAAATCTGTAGAGTTATGTTCTATACACTAGTGTGTTGTTATATTCTTATTTAATATAAATGATCTTTTAATGCATATTTATCTATGGGAAGGGAGGAGAGTAATAAGCATACATACATGAATATAAGGGAAAAGGGGTGGGGGTCAGAATTGGTATAATGACTGCGTACATACTTTATGGATGGTCTTAAAATATATTAATTATTTTATTTTAAATTTCATAACTCCAAAAACAAATTATTGAACTGTTAGGTAAGTAAACATAGTTATGATTTTGTAATATATATATCTATTTACTTATAAATTTAATTTAGTAGTACATAGTTTTTTATAGATTAAGAAAAAATCCAAAACTGCTTTAATATGTATATTTATACCTTTTTATAATTTTTTTTCTGTTATATCTATTTTAAAAATCCTGCTTAGAGGAAGTTTTAGTTTTTTTTTAATATATTTTAGATTTTCTTAATTATATTGTAAAAAAATAAGGTAATTTAAAATATCTTTATAAATAAATTAATCAATAATATATTATCCAAAAAATAGTGGTAATCCAGTGCTTTACTACAATAGATTATATTTAACTACATAGCATGAAGTTAAGCATTCAATCTAATTTAATATATTTTAAAATTGTGTTATACTTTATTGATAGTTGTGTTATATAAGGATATATATGTCTGATATATATATAAAACTAGAAGTAATTTATATGTATATTTATTCAGAAAGTTATTTACCTAGTAATTTTTTAAAATAAAAAAATCATTATTTGCTTCTAAATATTTTTTATGGTCATTTAAATGTTAAAATTTATAACTGAAATAGTCAAATTTATTTAATGCAAAAACTATTGGCTTATCAAAATAAAATTCATAGTTTTATATATCAAGTTAACATAAAATAACTTTTAATGTTTGATTTTGAGAAATGCAAATGCAGAATATTTATGAAACCTAACTGTGTACCTTATAAAATCAACTGAGATAGTCAGACCAGTAGTTTGAAGAGGCCTAGTCTACTGTTTCCATATATTACATTGTAGTTGACTTATTAAAAAAGTCACTGATAAACTAAAATTAATTATTTGGCTTTGAGAAATAGAAAAACAAAATCTGAATCAATAAATTCCACACATCCATGGCTTATGCATCTGGTGAAACTGATTATCTTTCTCCTGAATTTTAATTTGAATAATCCACAATATCTTTTGATTCAACAATGTCATGTCAACAGCAAACACTATTCTACACAACTTCAAAAAACCTTTTTTGTGAATTTTTAAAATATCTAATTAGTAGTTACTTGCCTAGCAAAAACCAAATTCAATAACCATTTAGTTGACTCATCTTCTCTTTCAGACAAATTAATTACCAACATAGGAATAGCCTTTAACTTGATTTAAAAGTGAAAAAAAGTGTAAAAACTATTTCTATTGAAAATTGATATTGAGCCATTGGTAGATATTTCAAGTTTTGCAAATGTTTGTTTGTTGAGTAAAGTATTTACCACTTTATTCTAAACACATTTTTCAATCATGGCTGGTGCTACCACCTAGCATAGATTGCTCCCTTAAAGAACGCAATGAAATTGCTCAAAATTGTTATATTATACATTAAAAAAATGAAGAATTTCATGACTGTACATTTCAGGTGTTGGAAAGTCAGCCCTGGTTCATTTGCTCTGCCATCAGGAACCTCTGCACAGTCCAGCATGGACTGTAGGGTGCTCTGTTGAAGTGAAGGTATCTTTTGCATAATTTTTATATATTCAATAACAGTATCCCCTATATATAATATGCAAAATAGACAATAACATGCTCATTGTTGGATCTTGGTAAAAATTGCTTAAATCTAAGATATGCATTTGATTAATACACGTGGCTATAGCATATATATCATACCAATAGGAATTAAGGCTTATCCAACTATATTTACAGCTACTATGTCAGTTTATCGGCATCACTTCATTAATATCTGTTGAGAGATAAATAAATTATTTTTGATACTCATTTATCATTTTTTTAGCTACAAGTATCATTCATCAACAATATAGTGATTATCATCGATTTAATTAATTTGTTTATGTAGATATATTGTATATGAAATTGTCACATGAATTTTATTATTTCATTATTTTTTTTAGTACTATTGTATTTTATCTGGTTCCTTCTGTTTTTAAATCTATATTTCATAACATTACTCGTTTTGGTTAACACTTATTACTATAAGCTGAAGTTTCACAGATAGCTTAGCTCACTTGGTATCAAGATAACCTTCCAACTGAAGGGTCGGTAGTTTGAAACTGATAAAGAACTCTTCCCCTGGTTTCATGACAGTTTGTGGTTAAGGGATGTCTTTTAATTGCAATTTCTCTGTTATTGTGAACTTGATCTTTAGCAATGTACCTAACCATATTTATGCATACTGTTATTATTATTATAATCAGTATTCTGTATTCAGTACTCCCTATATTCAATAGACCATCTGAATTTCTCTTGCATTTCATCAATGTAGCACAAAATTAATTTAATTTATAGCTGCTACGTACAGTTCATTTGCACAAAAGATATAATATTGATTATGATTTGAAATACATTTAAGACTTTTTTTGTTAAATAAAAAATGATCGATATTTCAAAGATGTGAAAGTAGGTCTATATTTATTATTTGCGAATATTATATAATTCATGCAATAAAAGTTTCGCTATTTGTTATCAGTATTTTATAGATATTTTCCTACATTAAAAATTAATTAATTGTAAGTTTGTTACAGAGAGTAAATTAAATATCGACATAATTTATATTTTTATAGTACATTAACATAGTTATAACTGGACAACTGTTTTCTAACTAATATTTGATTTTGGTGAATATTCTTCGTATAGGGTCATTATCAAATAAGCAGGCAATTTCAGGTAGTAATTTTTTTTAAATAAAATTTAATTATTTCCTTTCGTTTTTCAAAATTATATTGAATATTCCTCAACATATTGGCTTTTCTTCCCTAAAATATTGGCACCCAACTAAATTTAAATATTTCATAATGTAACATAACATAACGTTACGTAAATTAGGAAATTAATCCGTTACGTAAATTAGGACAGGGCATATTTTACGATTTATTAGATCTCATAAAAGTTTTACTAAAATATATGAAGTCATTTAATTATTAGGGTATTTAAAAAGAAATATATTAAGGTAAAAATTTGTTTTTAATGTTAATGCTATCTGTCTGATTTTGCCGTTACGTAAATTGGGTT
>JAUZND010007028.1:0-10520 GCA_034780555.1 Coelogynopora nodosa
TGTCCACTCGGACCAAAATTGTTACTTAGACCCTAAGCTTCGACCTGGTACCAAAAACTAAACTTTCACAAAAACTTTAAGTGAAATGGTGGGAACCCCAATGGTGGGAACCCCAATGGTGGGAACCCCACTATATCTGCTTATTCTATTAACCTAATAGAAAGTTCCAACTGTCAATTTATGTTAACTTGAAGGTTATAATCCTCCTCCCTAAACAATAGCTCAAATTGGAGAAATAATTGCAACAATTTTTAATAAATATAAGCGCAAATGGTGTTATTTATAATTTTGAGTGCATCGTACATTTTTGAAAAATTTTTAATTGAAAAATCCATGTTAGCGGGCGCAAAAACGCATTAATACACAAAAAATAAGTTGTTTAGTAATTTTAACACATTTTATAATTTATTACAAATATCGGTGTCTGCAATATTTATATCATACATATATATCTGCAAATATTACTTCTGCCTACATTGTTTGCTTTACATTGTTTACATTGATTGCTTTATATATTTATATGTTCATTTTACTATGTCCGAATTAACATTATTATCTATCTGTAAATACTAATTATTGATAGTCATAAATCGTTTCTGCCGAACAGTGTGGGGAAATATTTATTGTAGTAAATAATTGAGGCGAAATTTCATTATTGATTTTGAGATCATTTTGCAATATTCTAAATAGACAAGTTTGATCTACATATAGGATATTGATCTACATACATATAAGAGCATAAATAAAGTTTGTAATGTTATTTTTGACTGAAAATGTATTGTACATCACCCCTGTATTTTTACTAACAAACCAGATATTCATGATAAAAACCACAGTGATAAGTTGATGAGATACGAATGCTCAAGAACTGCTGAAATAATTTCGAAGAAAAATGACATCTAGACACGTCTCTCGATCTCAACCTTAAAATTCTACAACGTGTAGTCGTATATTTTTTATAGTGTATCCCGGCTCCTCCTAACTCCTAACCTTGAAATGGTTCGCAGACGTGGAGGGCAGTGCAGTAATGAAGGAAGAAGAATGTTGAGCCTGCAGAATGTGTGTATTGTCTGCTGTATCCAAAACATCTACAAAATTCCCTAAAAAATAACGCTATATTAGTACATATGTATATACATACATACATTTCAGGGAGCGATTGTATAATATACAAAAGTAAAATGATTTATGTATTTTCCTTTATTATATTTTCTAGAAACTGCAGAAAATTAGTATTTTATTTTATAAGAAGCATTTTGGCGCACTCGTCTTTTCAGTAAATTCTATTGCGTAAGAATAACTGAACAGCAGACCTGTGCACATAGCTCAGGAACAAGCGCAACCAACATACAATATAATAAAGGAAGGAATAATCTCGCATTATGTCTGCTACATTTCAAAAACATATACCTATAATGTTTAGTTGTACAAATGTCAATTTTTGAAACATTCTATTATAACTATAATAAAAGTATTTTTCGAAAAGAACAAAAAATTTAATTGATGCACTAGATTTTTTTACTGAAATAAATTACACAATATTTTAGTTTATAAATTATTCAAATTCAATACGGAAATTTTATTCTTCGATATATACGAGATATATAGGCTATTGTGTATCTAAGAATCCTAGAAAAGTTGATCACCAGAAAGCATTTCTACAAGGCAATCGAAAACGCACACCCAGAGCTGGATTTTAGTAACCAATTTGCATTCAGACCTACGTTTCTTCGCAAGTGCAAAACATATGAGTATACGAATAACTCTAAGACTTTCTCAGAAATGTGCTCTAAAGTAGACGATGTTATGTCCAACGCAATTAGAACCAAACTAATTAATTAAATTAATTAGTTCTTAGCCAGATGTAACCGGAGTCCCCAGAGCACACTTAGAGCACCTTTAAGACAACGATCTCATGGTCTGACTCTTCCAAAATTAATCAAATTAATTACTCCCGTTTCAATTCCTAAATAGTCTCTTTTATAGGTTTATTAATTCAATTGGTTATTAGTTAAATCTTTTAAAAATGTACTTGTATACAATTTCGAATGCGTTCTGTCATTTGTAATTCTCAGATATATACGTTATGCTTATTAACTTAACACTTAAGCAGTACTGTAATCTACTGATGTAAAGTTGAACTTGTCATTTTAGCAGCATACATTTTCCAAATTCTGCTGTACTTGAATATTATTTGCGGTATATTAAGTAATTGGTTTCTATATACAAAATTGCATAGATATTATATCTAAATTATTTGTATCACTTAAAATGTGTAATCACTTGGTTTAGTCGTATTTTCTAGTTGTTCGTAGAGGTTTTTTTTAAATAGTTTATAACAATCAATGTAATACCTCCCTGGACAAAAGTAACCGTCCACCCTAATTTTTTAATATTTATTGAACATAAACTAAATTCTATATTACCCATTAGTTAACCATTATTTTTTGTAAATGTCTTTTTATCATATTTGTTTAATAAATAAAGTTAAAAACAATATTATTTATTCAAATTCTCCTTATAAAGAAATAAACACAAAAAAATAAAAATTAGGGTGGACGGTTACTTTTGTCCAGGGGTGTATATATATGAGGTCATTTAATTAAAATAAAGGCTTTTAAAAAATATTTTTAGTGACATGTATAATATAGTTGATTGCATTTTGTTGTAGTTTCTCTTCAAATTTGTAGAATTAATGGACCAAATAAGTATAAGAATTTTAATAAAATAGCAAAAATCAATCAAAGTGTTACATTAAAAATGTAAAATTTAAGAAAATGAGGTATAGTTACCTCTCTCAACCGCTCTAAATCGGTACTTAGTCCAATAACAGCAAGAAGGAAATTCTATGATATTGATTTTGTTGAGTCATTGGCTTAAATATAATTATTAAAAGTTGTGCATTTGTTAACTAACGGGAAGAATTCGATTGATACATGTTGCAAATATATTTGCCATACGTAAATTATAATTATGTATCACCTCTACTATAAATAACATTATCAAACTAATTAATTTATTATAAATTATTAAAAATAAATAAATATGCATATATATTTAAGAAAGTAAATAAAAAAATTAAATTAAACAAATAGCATGGATATCATGCAAGAACTGCAGACATCACTTAATATATGTATATATATGTCATAAACAATTAAACTTACGCATATACAAAATAACAATATTGTTTGCAAAATTGTCATGGACGATTTTTTCTAATATATTAATTATTTGTTTTGTTAAGCTTTATAACCTTTTGAAATACGGTTAATTTGTAAAGTGTGTAAATTTGTTCACACCTCGAGGCTAAAAGTATCTTATAAAGTACCCCGACACATCATTCACTGGGTTGATTAGGTAAAATAATTAATTCGGCCATACTGATATATTACTATTCTATATTAATTAATTTAGTATTAATTTAATATTTTATATTAATTTGTTTAGTGGATTTGTTCTAAATAAAATATTGGATTTTTTTTAAATGGACTGTTTTTTACATATTTATAATATTTTGGAGGACACAATTATGTCCAGAGAAAATTAACTTGTAAATTTAAGTTGTACACGATATTTAAAACTGTAACAATTATTTAAAAAAATGATTATAAAAAAATAAAGAAATATGTCCAAATTAAAATTATATGTTGAAGGATCGGCTTTAACAGTTGTTTTATAGATCAATAGATCAATAGATCACATTGGAGTTAGTTAGGGTATTAGTGGAGCATACTATAGTCCAAGAGAAATATGCAGAACACATATTGAACCTGGAATACTTATATAGAAATTTTTGAGTATTTTGGTACGCTTTTTAATACCGTTTTTTTAATCTTTCCAAAAATGTTTACATTGTTACTAATTTGACCCAATTTATTTAAGTTTAAGGCTGACTGTTACACGATCGAAGTGTTAGCCCCAAACCGAAAAGCTACAGACGATTAGATATTTGAACTTGTTAAATTTAAGTTCTCACATAAACCGAAAAAATATTGAAAGGTTGGTTAATTGAGAATTTACGTATATGTATTATAATTAAAATATGATTCGGGTACACTGCGCATTTACCCTTAAATAATTAGACAATTTCAAAGACTAATTATGTATTATATATATTATGACACACGCCACTCAATTTGAGGGTGACTTCTTCCATTTGCCAACTTTTACTTTTGTTTATTAGAAATAGGAATAATTTTAGTAATATTATTAGAAACATATATAAATAAGCAAGTTTTCAATAAAATGGTTTAAACGGATACCAAAGAGACTGAAACTAAAACTGAAACTGAAACTGAAAGGAGTGCAACAATCATTACAAAATGTGTGCCTATATTTTATTTATCATAAAAATAATTCAGATGAACCACAGATATATCTTTCAGCACTAGGGCACATAATTTAAAAATATATTTTATTTAAAAAAAAAAAGATTAACGATCTTGATTAGATCAAATGTTTGGTTAGAAATTATCCGACTAATCACTTAAATGATTAAATATTGTTAGGTAAAAATTAAACCTAAAATTTAAACATGGTATAGGGTGTTTTGGAAATAAAAATACAGTTATTCTTGCCTAATAATAGAACAGTTGAATATAATTATTTGATAACTTAAAGTAAATAAATATACCCCGAAACAATGTTTTTGATACTTAGTTACTTAGTTACTTAGTTACTTAGTTACTTAGTTACTTAGGTACAACGATTTATATATAACGCTTTACTAAGAGCATTTAAGAAAAAACATTCGGGAAATATATAATTTATTTTAAAACAAATACTTCAGACTTACAAAACAGCATTATTTAAACTGCGAAAAGAGAAATATGCGTTTGTATGATAAACACGATATAGCAGACAATGGAGGTGTAACCTTGACAACAAAATAAGATATACGAAATTCATTTTTTTGTTATAAACAAATAATTTCAAGAACAATGTTGGAATCCAAGCTCCTCTGAGATGCCCTATTAGTTGTCAACATTTGCATGCGTGCAAGATGGCATAAAATTAATTTTACGTGAAAATTAAAATTATTTCCAATCACGATTATTCTGGAATATTATAGCTATTAAATATTGTTTTGTTTGTGTGTAATTGTTTGTATATGGTGTGTTGTTTATGCGTGTGTATGCAATGTGTAGTAAAGTTACTCCTCAGTAGTAAAACAATTATTGTTTTTTATTTCAAAGTATATAAGCCGTGTTATATACAAAATGGAAATACTATTAAATAGTTAACAATTATTTTTGCAAATATTTTCAATAGGTATAACTTATGATAAATAAAGACAATTAATGTTCACTTGGGAGTAATGAAAAAGAAAAACCACAATAAAATTTTAAGTTTTATTTCAATTAACACAAAAGATCCGAGCTTTCACCTTTCATCAAGAAGGCAATAATTATGGTGATTGTATTAATTGTAATAAAACATTAAATTTTAATGTGGTTTTTCGTTTGCAGTATAACTTATCTTTTAATTAGTCTACGATAAAATGTCCCATTGTACCTACCTATAGGGTACCTAATTTGCTAATGAATAACATATTGAATTTTTTTAACTCCTAAAATAAACAATCCAGACAAAATGTAGGGACATTAAAACAAACTTTATGTCTTACTTGAAGTTATAACTAGCAGGCGATTTCTAAACTCTTCTTATTTATTTGGGAATCTCTCTGAACAATGAATTCATGCGCCTCACCTTGTACAGTAAACCTGTCTACATTTTCCACCTTTTTTACCATGAGTTCCACTAAGTAAGCTAATTGTTTATACACCTTCGATTCCACACATATCTGTAAAATCTGCAGGAGAGCATGATGAGATGGGACATACAAATGTTCGCTATATAAAAATCTGCTACTGAAAGTTAAGAATTATTTTTGCCAAAATATATGTACAGTATTGCCATATAAATTGTGGACGCACTAAATTTTTGGGTATTGATAGAATCTAGAATACAATGTATGGAATTTTATGTTGTTCGCACGACCAATATCAACAGGGTATGTTAAAATTTTGATAATGCTATCCTGACCTCTAGCATGCTGAGCTTTAAGTGAAATGTTGTTCATAGTCTGTCACAAAATATTGTATACAATTATTCTGCCAAGGATCAAAGTAATTGTTTTATCAGAAGCACATTATCTCAAAAATCGATATTATTATCTGGTCCATACAAGACCAATCATGTGGCACATTCAAAAATAAGGTACCTATTAGTTTCTGTGTTTCAATTTATGCATTCGATAGCAGTGGACAAGTACACCAAAAGGAGTTGTGTGAAGAGAAACATATGTGTAAACACGTTACATGATATATAAAGTAATGTATGCATATAAACATACTGTATGAAAACATAAGGTGCTGTGTTTAATATCTTAAAATAATATCTTAAATATCGTAACTATCTTAAAATAATATGTAATTTGCATATATCTTTAAAATCATATGTATTTAACAATTTTGTTAAGTTTCAGAAAGATTTGTTCATATAAGACACTTATATCTATTTACGTGATCTGTGCTAGACCAGATAATATCTACTTACGTGGTCTGTGCTAGACCAGATAATATCTACTTACGTGGTCTGTGCTAGACCAGATAATATCTACTTACGTAGTCTGTGCTAGACCAGATAATATCTAATTACGTGGTCTGTGCCAAACCAGATAATAAGCTACACAAAAGTAGTATGTTCTGGTTCTCAAATAGCTTCGAAACTGGCACATATGTTATAACTCGTTATAATTATTAGCATAAAATTAAAATTGGTTGAAAAAATGACCTTTACTTCTAAAATTCACAAGTTTCGGCCAAATAAAAAACTGACCAATAAAGAATAATATTTAAAAAAATGTATTGCTTATTTGAGTTATAAAGAACAATTTCCGAAAACTTGAAATTTGAAACGTTTAATTTTTAAAATCTTTTTCAAATTTGAACTTTTGTCATGTCCTCATAGAAAAATCAATATTGAAACGGTAAAATATAAATGCCTTTTGCCAAATTTATTTAGCGACAAGGTTTTAAACAAATTTCAACAATTTCAACTCAATTGGTTAATAAAAAATAATGATATTTTAGGGTGGTTTTACACCCCCCTCCCCCCCACTACCCCCAAAAAACTACAGCATATCAAATTCCACATGGCCCGTGAAGGGTTACTTCACATATTTTCACATACAACAATTTTTTTCTAATTAAAATTTTTTTATTATAGCTCGGGGATAATTCTATCGACAAGCACTGAAAAAACGATAAAAAAACCCATTAAGAAGCGAACACAAAAATATCTCTCTGCCTTACACATATGAAAGTGGAGAAATAAATACTTCTGTCTTTGAATACTATTAGCAATTTAACGTCATATCTAGCCAACATTCATATAACTACATATTTTAAACAAATATCTTGATTGCATGTACAATATATATGTAACCCTAACCCAACTACAAATTTAAAAAAAAAACTACAAATTTAATAAATTGTTTATTAAACTTAAAAAGTCGAACTTCAGAATAGTGAAAGTACACAACATCCTTGTTTAGACCGGATGTATGTTTATAAATTTGTTTAATAAATGTGTGAAATCTTGATATATAATTATATTAAATATTTTTTATAAATAAAATCAAGCGATTAATATTTTAAATTGATTTATTAAAATGATTAACCAAATAAGTAAAACTTAAATGCATAAAGGATGCCTATAAACTTATGTTTATAATTAAACAGAATTTATCAATATTATAATAATTGTTATATTTGTAATTGATAGATAATATACTTGTAATAACATAATTTACTAACTTGAAATGATTCCCACAAAATGTCGTGCAAAACAACGTAATAAACAAAATAAACAAAAAAACGATAAAAACATTTATATTTAAAACCATGGCAGATTGGTGTTTTATTTATTATTTTTAATTAAATTTTATTTTTTTAATTTTATTTTAGCAGCAATTAGCATTACACATATATCGAAATAAATCGAGATACATGAAAAATTGATTACATGAAGCATACGCTTTTTCATTTTTGAACTGGTTACAATATATTCGTATTGACAAACCTTCCATTGGTTGTATACCTACCTATTAACATATATATGAAATTAAGAAGTTTAAGAAAACCCTATACAGGATAATCTGTTTCTGTTTTTTTTAACCTTATTTTCAACATATAAATCGATAGTTCTAATCTTTAAAAATTGATTAAAAGGTAACATTTTGTACAACTCGTTCCCGACAGGTAACTAGTTCGTGAAAATGTCACCATGTGGCCCACACGTTGGATTTGTTTACGGCAGATCAGGCTCCATTACATTTTCAGATATTGCAACACCTACCTATCGCATATTTTAGTTTATATGAAATCTAAAATAATTGCAAATTTATTTACTGTCGTAGTGTATCTATTTTTTAATGACCAGCAGCACAAGTTCAGAGTAATTTGGGACCTACTTTTACCACAAGAAATGTTAAAATTTTATTTCGTTTGGTATAACATTGGCAAAAATTATTAAATGACAACGGCAAATCTTTCATTAATCTTGTATTTTTTACTGCTGTTTTACTTAATAGTGACGGACTTGACATCATTTTTATAGGTTTAAATATGTTTATTCAGTATAATTTATGTATTTTGATTAAATATCCTGCCTTGATGACAAAAACATATATAAAAAATCATTCATAATGTTTTTGATGAAATTGATAAAAACATGTTTCACTATTTTCCATTTTACTTTACATCGCTACTTTTCATTTTTCGGAAAATAAAAAAATGAAAAATTTCGAGATACTTTTATAACTTAGTTATGACAAAATAAAATGATGCAAATCTTGACCCCCTATGTCTAATAATAGCAATGCAATTTCTTTCTTACAATAATTTTTTTTTAGATTTGAATTAATATTTGTATAACGATCTGTATTTACAATTATTAATGTCTACCTTATATTCATGGCTAAAATGTTCTTTTCGTGTGTTTATCTTGTATATTTAATTTATCGGTATTGCATTTATATAAAATTTATTAAATAATATTTTGGCTTGCAAAAGTTACTGCTCCGTCAAATTAACATATATTCTGTAATCTAAGTATATTCCACATAGCCATTAAAATATTTTAAAATATTTTAAGTAGCGATGTAAAATACACGTATTTAAAGAATAACAAACATTTTTGACATGTAACAATTAATATATAATTGAATTATTATATTATACGTTATTTTTATTTATAGATTTAGATTAATGATACCCATACATGCTTTTATCATGAGATTCACGTCAAAATTTGACAGCATTTTAAAGTTCAATTAATAATACTTCAATATTAACACATACTACAACAACAATAATCGGTGAATAATTATTATGATTACAATGATTTAGAAAAGTGGGAAAATTTTAATTTAAAATAAATATTATTATTTAAATTTACACAATTAAAAAATTGCTAATTAAAAAAGTGACAGCTTTCTCAATGCATAATTTGTCATAATTTTTCATAAATATTCGTGATATCATGATATTAAATAAACTATTTCAATTTGTATTTACACATTACATTATATCCTATAAAGTATTTATGCAATTAATTTTTCTGAAACGAATATGTTTGTAAAAAATACTTAATTTCAGAAAATATGACAATGGTATGACATACAATTCAAAAATAGAACAAAAACCTAAATTGATACAAAAGTGAATTTTTTTGTTATGCACAATTTTTTGGACAATGTAACAGTAATAAAATAAAATAAAACCAAATAAACATAAATGTCAATATCAAAATGTATTATTTTAATCTGCAACTGTTTCGAATGAAATAAATTTTATACTGATAATATAAAGGGCGGGGAGAGAGCTTTTACTCCTGTAAGTCAAACAAACTTTTTAAATTCAAAAGTAGCTGGTGGAGGATTATAGTCAGGGGGGAGATTTTTGTCCGGAGAATATAAAGGTAATAATATTAGATGAATCTACTATCAATCATATAAAACGGTATGCTTTAATTTAAATAATTTTTATTTGTTGTTATACTTAACCCTCAGTAAGATCTCAACGATGTGCTATGCGAACTTAGCTTCATAGTTGTTTTATTATTCACACAATCTCTTTAAATCAAATATTAAAATTACAGAATTTTGAATTTTTTGTAAACCGATAGTTCTAAGAATTTGTTTACTAGCATTGGTCTTCTCACATATCTCTCATATGTTTCCTTTTCCCCCTTAAATACACTTTTTAACTTATTAAAATAAATGTTTAGCTTGTTATGTATCTAGTTCTTTTTCACACTACTTTTTTTATTTTTTAAATTTTTTAAATGCTATATTTTCAATGTGACATACGCACAAAGTGGATTATTTTTTTTCATGCAACACGAACCAATCAAAGGTCGCACACTCGACGGACCCAGCTGTCTGCCAGGGAGAGATAAGGTACACTGCTGGGATTCGAACCCGCTACCTTCACACTAAATCACCAGCGCCT
>JAUZND010007029.1:0-10519 GCA_034780555.1 Coelogynopora nodosa
ATTGAGATTCTTGGTCCGTGGCCCGGAAACAGCCCAGACTTGAATCCGATTGAAAATATTTGGTCTATTCTCAAGACCAAAGTGTCCGCCCATAAACCAACTAGTTTGGCTGACCTGAAAAACGTCATACGACGAGTGCGGTGCATGGAAATTACCCCAGAAATGTGCAAAAAACTAGTAGACAGCATGCCCCAGAGACTTCGAATGGTGATCCAAAATCGTGGAAAACATACTAGATACTGATTTGGTGTTTCTCTAAGCTATTTGAACTATTTGTACTCTGTGTACTGCTTGTATACCTTTTACAATCGTCATTTAAATTCGAAAATGCACTCAAACTCGTGACTTTTCCTATATATTTTATACAAATTCCCATAATATTGATAACATTGGAATTGAATTTTTGCGCGATATATTTGGATATACAATATGATAAGTACTTTCATGAGTTGGTTGTTTTACGATTATGAACTCAGTTCCTAATAAATATTTTTCATTTCTATAAAAAACAACGATGAAAAATAGTTTTTCTTAATTTCAAAGGCATTTGGCATTTTTATTTAGTTATAAAACTCAAATAATTATATATCTCTTTACTATTTTGCCAGAAAAAACACAAATTTTAGTTTATGTCATTATTAAATTTACGAGAAATGCATATAATGGAGTTAGTCATCTGAAGAATAAATGTTGCTGGCATGATTTAAAAATATAGTAATGCAGAGAAATATATTTTTAAATAATGCAAATTGCATGTTATGGCTAAATTTAAGGATTCACTTAATTAACTCTAATTTAATTCAATTAGTTTGCACTTTATTCTGTACACAATATTCACTTAAAATATTTAGAGTTTGATAAAATATCTGCAGCACAGGTCTTACCTAAAATATAGAAAGAATTATTTCCTTTTAGACACGACAAAAACATACTTCACATAAATTAATAATAAAAATAAGTAACTTTATTTTTCTTTAAAACTCTCCTGTCCCTCCCCCATTCAGGTCTCTCCAAGTCCTCCACGATTCATTCTCCAATATCCGTACTGAAAAATCCCTTTCACCATACGCGCCACATAAATAATGGTCAAATTTACAATATTTAACGGCAAAATTATATCAGAAACTCCTACATGTACACCAGATAGCAGTATCAAAAATTAAATGTAATCACCATGCAATTAAAAATTATATTCGCATATATGTATCTGCTAGAAAGACAATATAATGCATATAATATAATGCCTGCAAGACCCAACAACGATATTTGTAAATATTATTTTGCATTTCATTTATGTGATGGAACACTCTACCAAATGACAATTCTAATGCAACAAATTTTTATACGTTTTAAATTAAACTAAATGCAAATATAACCTTAATGCATATGTTACTGTTTATAAGTAGTTTAGTATGTGTGGTAATAATATATGATTTATAAAATAGTTAACTAACTGTAATATCTTCTTATTAGGTTATGCGTGAGCATTCCAAGAACTATGTTATTTATTGTAAAGCTATTATTTTTTGCTATAAAATATGGTATTATTATTTCTATTAGTAATATTTCAAAATTAGGAGCAAAATATATGACAATGCATTGAAATCTATAAAAAATGATCAACGCTTCTTTTCAGTAATATCCCAAAACTGCTTGAACTTTATGTAGATATAGTTGAAGACGATAGAACTCAAAACAAACTCTAAAACAAATTAAAATAAAAAATTACTAGATGAAACAAAAATTAATGATGTTACTTCTATAAAGAAATAACCACCGTTAACTATTTTTAAATGGTTCATTATTGTATAGCAATGTTTATTAACATGTCCAATTTTATTATATTATTATTTTAAAATATTAACAAGCAAAACGTAAATATATAAACAATTATTAAAATTCCCTTGACATTATTGTGTATAATGCGCGACTTGATAAAACCAAGTTATCATCCATTAGTGAATCTTAATTTAACCGACATCAAAGTTGAAATCATGTTATGTTTTGTTGCTTTAGAATGTTCATCACTGCTTTCTAATCAAATGTAGATTTTCATCAGAGCACAGCTTGACATAATCATCAGATATTGATCATACATTCATAATTGACTGTTGTTATGTACGTGTTAGATAACTGTTTGTAATTGTTCACAATGCGCCATTTCCTTGCTAAACTGTTTAACCTTTTAAAATATTTAATTTTTCTTAAATTCACAGAAATTGTACTTCTTAATATAATATAATATAAAATTATTTGTATTAAATATTATTATTTAATTTATTATTATATTAACATATTTTTTTAAATATTTATATTATACATTTTATAATCATAAAACTATAAAATTGTAAATTATAATTTATAAAATTAACTTTACATTAACTTGTTTTATTTAGCATATTTTTAAGAAAATTAGAACATCTAAAATTTTTTATTTAAATATTCTCTGAATTTATATACTAGCTTATTTTGCAAATAAGTTAAGTTTCGTCAACTTAGCTATTAAAACATTTCTGAATTTTTAGTTTTTAAATTATCTAAAAATAATAATTCACCAGTCAATCTAAATAATTAAATAAAATTAACTATCTATTTTGGACGTTTCACACATATTTTATGAATATTTTTGTTTGGATACATTTGTTTTAAAAGACAAATATTACATATATACATATTTTGTATACAGATATTTTTTACTTAACCAATTTGATTCTATTTTACCAATACACAAAGATATACAATAGCAATATAAAAAACATAATGGAATGTTCTAGACTTCTGATAAATAGCTTGTTATTTTCACAAATTTTATTATTAAACAAAGTGTGTTTTAACGAAATACTCATCTGTTGTTGTTTAAATATGTCGTTGATTAATTATATGTATGTCTTTCGTGCCATTAAAACACAATTTTTCAGCAACCTTATACTTTTTAATATCTCGATATAAACTCAGATTATAATAGCAATAGTATATATATTCCAATTAAATGCATTTGACACCAGATATAAATAGTTATATATTAGACATAAACAATGAAAACAAAAACAACTCCACGAAGTTTGTTTTAATTTCAACAACAATCATAATTTTAACCTAAATTTAAAATAATATAAATGAACATTTAACACAAGTAATTCAAATTTTGTAAATGAACATTGACAACTTTTTATAACCTAATTTATTAGAAAAAAAATTGTTACCATTTTCTTTTTTCTTAGCTATTATCAGGCAGAGCACTATATCACTAACTGATATATATTTTAAAATGTTATTTTTTTGAAAAGCAGACATCGCCTTTGTTATCAGAATGTCTGGGGAATTCAAATTGCTTAGCACTAATCAGCAAAGCTCGAAAGCTATTCTATTAAACTGATTTACAAAAATGTCTTCATCAATTAAACCTTACGCGTTTACATATTTACTAAAAATGTTAATTTATAAAATGATCATAATTTAAAAAAATATAGATTGTTGAATAATAGTATTTTTATTTTAAAATGTTAATATAAAATGCATCAGCAACATTTTTTAACGTGTTTTCCTATTTTATCAATATGGTATATACTCTTGTATTTTATGTAAATAGCTCTAAGCATATTTGTTAGCAACACTTTTTAAAGATTCACCATATTTCCTTTTTTTAAAAATAATTTTTCGTTTTTTCTCATGTTTTTCAAATTACTCGTGAATTATTATGTTATCTTCTATTTTTTAGTTAACCATATCCGATAAAAGGTGTCAATAATATTATAAATTACACCCATCTATATTATTCCAAGTCAACTTAAATGTACAAATCCTCAATACCAAACAAATGTTATACAATTTTAATGGTCAACCTATATTTCATTAATCTGTGGAATCTATCTCTCTCTATCTCTTTCTCTCTATACAATATATAATAATTTTTTATTTTATAAATTATACTAAATGGATAAGTTAAAAAAATCGATTTGGTAAAACAAATAAATAAAAAATAAAACAGACAAATGGGAAAACCATTGCAGATTTTACAATTCAAAAGAATGTGGTTAATTTTGAAAATAATTATTGAGCAAATAATTAATTAAATTGAAACAATGTTTAATATGGTAATTTATAGACACTTCACAATTTACATTTTTATTTTTCACATTTATAATTATTATCATAAAAATACTTATTGATAGCTAGTTTTATATACGAAAAAGCGCTTTTGTAATTATATACATAATACTGTAAACATTATTATATTGTAATAGACATAAATAAGGCAATGTTTATTTTAAAAGTAATTTATCTCTTGTACAGGTAGCCAGCTAGATTGCGAAAGACCCCTTGATTCCTATTTTATGTATTTATTAAGTATTATTTTTATCATTTCATACATATTATTCTTACATTAACATTGCGTAAGGACCGATTGGAACAGATTAATCGCATTTTATATTTTGTATTTTTCATTTACGAATTTTTCATAATTACAATATTGAAAAACAAGCGCAATTGCACTACATTCGATGCTATACTTAAAAATATCTAAACGTTTAAACATTTTTAATCGTTTTATGTCCACCTTAATGTCTTTTGAAGGTTTTGAATTTTTCATATGCTAAATAATTTTCAACACATGTCTATGTATAATATAATACTTTTTTTACAGACTGGTAAATTACAACAAGTTTCATACGTGACCCAGCGGATTTTAAACAATAATGCGCAATATCTGCACAAAGTGCAATTACGAGTACAAATTCCAAACGAACACATTAAAACACCTCAATCACTCAATTAGCACAGCTGCAAGCCAGGAACGGGAGAGTCTGGGGGGAGGTACGAACCTGTTCCGAGATCCCCCAGTCTGACGTAAACCAGCGTTTTAACCACTCGGCCATTAAGATTATTATAATTGGAAAATCAGACTACCTATATGAGATCACCCATATTGATCCTAAATATATCATTAAATACAACAGTTAATCCAGATAAACAGTTAAACAGATAAAATAATAAAAATTAATGATTTTTTTAAATCAACGTCTGTATACTCAGTATATTGGTAAAATATGTATATATTTAATTGTATTAAATACAAGTGATTTGAAATTTTATTTATTTCATACTAATTATATTTACAATTTATCTGATTTAATAAAAATATTCTAATCACAACGACATCGGGAATCTGTATTATTAATCTAAAAAATAGTATTTTATAAATTTAATAGGTTTTTTCATTATTGTTGCTTCATTCATTGAATTAACTGTTTATTATATATTTTTAATTCATCAAAGTTAAGAAACCAACTTAAAATTCAATATATAGTTTAACAAATATAAGGTTTAGATACTATATTTTATAGTTTAAATAAGTTATATATTTGTATAATATATACTATATAAAATATACTTGTGAAAATCTGCATTATGGCAATAATGAGTTGAAAAATACATCAGTAATATATTGTTTGCAAATTATTAACAATATTTCTCAATATAAAAAATAAACTATTCCCTAAGTTTTCTTATAAAAACGCTTAGTTTGACGTATACCATCGTTCAGTATTGCATCGGAATAGTAAAGTGCAACCACGTTGCCCCTTTTAATTTCATTCAGGTCATTCATTCATTTCTTCTATAAATATAGTTCTATACAGTGAATACTCGCAATGCTTTTGGGACGTGAAATTGCAATATTTAAAGTAAATTCGACATTTTATACAAGAAAAAAAAGTTGATAATTATTCTACATAACTGTCAACCGCCGACTGATTGGCTGATTTTGCTTCATTTCATGGATTGGATATTCGTTCATCGGATTATTAAGGATCAAATTGAAAGAAGGGTTACTGAGAGAGGAAGATATAGTCTACAGGACAAAAAACCGAGCACAATTGAGACGTAATCAGCTTCGCTGAAGCCACCAAATTAGTTGTAGCACGAAGAAGTGACTTGTAAATGGTATGCAAATTACTAAAACACCAGATATTATCCACTATATCTTACAAGAATTACGACAGGAAAACTGAGTTTTCTAGATTGGCTCATTTTCTAAATTAAACTGCTGCCGCTGTTGGCCTTTTAATAACCATATATTCTTACTATTTGTTCGATTTTTGGCGTTTATTTATTTTTAATAATTGGTTGCTCGCCAATTCATTGTTCACTGTTCGTTATAACATTGATAATAATATGGGAATTTTTAACTCCAAGAATTGTCCGGATGAATCGCATCTTGTTCAAAAGACACATTTTACAAGGAAGCAAATCAGAAAATGGTATTCGGCATTTATGGTAAGTTAATATGTACGATAATGTACAAATACGTACAAAATATTCATTGAAGTTTTAAAACATTTGAGTTATTTTATAGAAGACACTATCATTAATTAATGAAGGTTAACATTAAAAAAGTTACGTTATTGTTAGCTCTGAATTAACCAAAAAGTCAACATAAATAATTATAATTAATGCATAAATAATCAAAAGAATAATAATTATATTTATTTCAATGAAATTATACAAATATATGTTATATAAAATTATTTCATAATTAATTAAATTTCGAATATTATTTTATTGAAAAAATTCACTTAAAAAGTACATCTTTAAAATTAAATAATTGAGTAATAAATAATACTTTTAAAGAAAACAGCTTATAAATGATAACGTTTTGTCTGTATATTATATTATAAAATATTATGTTCAAGCCGTTCATCAATGTCTTACATTCTCTGTTTTTCGATGTAGAGTACTAATTTTTTAATTACATAAATATGCCATAATTAACCTGAATATACAGATCGATTTAATAAATAAGATTCAAATTAAGTTGTTGATAAATTGTTAATAAATGTGTTCATAATTTTTATAATTGTTCTTCATCCTGATTTTATTAACATTTCAAATATTTTTGTTAATTGATTCCACTGATTTTTGCAAAAATATATTTTTAACTTTAGAGTCTCACCAAAATAGGGAAATATATAATATGCAAATAAAAAGCTTGAAACTATAATATAGGATATTCTATATTAATCCAAAATCTCGTTCGATACTAGGGAGAATATTGGGGATATTCATTAAGTCAGAAAGTTAAGTTTTTTGCCGATATACTTTTTAATCAACATTGAAGAACAATCAAGATCAACGTTTTCATGTTTTCTGTTTATATTTTATTTGCATTATTATATATAGTTATTGTTTTTATTTAATTTCGTAGTCGTTAAACTATATTTAGAAAAAAAGAATGTAAAAACAAATAATGTGTTTCAATTTCTGTAAATAAATACCTCGTTTTTTCAATTTTCATGTGTTAGTTTTTATATATTTGATATTGTCAAAAAATTATTTAATTATTATTGTGACCAATTTAATGTGGTTATGCTTTTAAGTGTAATGTCGTTCCTTAATAATCACTATTTTTATTTAACGTAATCATTATTTCAAAATAGTTTGTTTTGTATATAAAAATATTAAAAAAATTAACATTCGATAAAAAAATGAATATACAAAACATACGAGATAATTAAATAATTTTACGTAATAAATAACATATACATATGTTTATGTTTATATTTGTATATGTATAATAATATTTATGTAATTTATTTTATACGTTATCGAATAGAATTTAACATGTTATGTGTTAATAATGTTGTACGAAATAAACAGGCAACTTAGATCCATATTCTTCAAGAATCAACTGACTAAATAATGGTTAGAATTTTGTGTTATTTGATATAATTAATTGAAGTATTTGAAACAATACTAATTTTATTAGTAAAATTGTTATTAAAATATGGTATCTAAACATAGGGATATCCAGAGGGAGAGCCCAGCCCGTGTCTTTTAATATAACCAGTTACATGTATATGGTACCATAATACTTTCTAAAGGCACTTATTTAATAATTTATTTAAATAGTGCCTATATAGAGACCCCTTCAAACTGATTAGTGCATGTATTTCTCTTTACTTTGTAATAGCCCTATTTAATGAGGGATTTTATTAATCCTCGCTTTTCTGAGTGGATTCATATAAACACTGTTTTCGGAATATTTATTTATAATGTGAACAACATCATTTAAAGTTTTATTTCGTGTAACAACCTCACCAAAATCTTGGATCTTAGAATGAAATCTAGGACACATATTTAGTTTATCTCCAGCGCGATTTCAGAATTTGTTTGAAGAAGATAAACATGCCCCGAAATTCAGACAAAGTGTCATAAATCAAGAACATTTTATAACCTAAAAAAACAATTTCCATATTCCTACTTGCTTTTAAGTAAGGAGGGTACCACCGATCACCCTAACTCTCCATGAAATCATGCATCCATATGATGTTACATTTAATTTAGAATATACTAAATTAGGATATTTAGTTAAAGTATTATTTAGTTAAAATCTTTGATAATGTCTCAATTGCTAGCATTTACAACACAATGGTTGTGGTATTATCTGTCACATTCCTTTACTGTAAATGAGTAGATTGCTTTTTTCTCTAATAGAATTTGTCAGCTGATTTTAATAATTTATTATAGGCTTATATTTGCAGACACCATTCGTGCATGTCTACTATACCAGCTACAGCGTACATTAATAATAAGAATGTGTAAAATTTGATCATTGAGGATTAAATTATTCATCGTTTGTCGGTAATTTTTCTTTGAGAGAAAACATAATTTAAATATAATTAATGGATGTCGAAACATTAAACATATTAAACATACGGCATAATTATGGTAGTATAGCTAAATTTTAAAATGATAAAATTATTTAATTTTAAAATCTTAAAATCTTAAATAGTAAAAAAAAAATATTAAAATGTTAAAAATGTTAAAAATATAAATATATTTTATAATTGTCTATAATAAGATCGATTACATTTTATTAAATAAGTATACGTTTTCTGAAAAATTTTAATCTGGAATGTTAAAAGCATAAAATAAGATGTTTTATTTTGATAACAAGCATAGACCTACAATATGAAATTTAATTTTCTACTTAAATTGTTTTATTCCCTCAATATTTTTAGTATAGCTGAAGAGTATTTCACTGCAGGATAAATATATTTCCGTAGAAACTAGTCACATATATGTTTTTTAATGAAACGAGACATTATTTTTATAGTCTCATTACAATGTGCATAGTTAAAATATTAGCATTTCATATTTATTTTGGTAACCTAGCTATCATATGAAATTCACTCTGTAAAACCACCGTGGTGGAAAATATGTTTAAAATACTTATCCATTTTTTGCTAGTAACTTCTTACTGTATATAAACAGACGCCCGAATACTCTACAGAATAAACCTTTATAGACCCATTCACTTCATTCTTCTTTTCTCTAACATTTTTAATCAATCTGGAAACGGCCAAATTAGCGGAACATTTTCAAAATTTATTAAAACAAAATTAGCTAACATTGACAAATATCAGTTTGATATCGTCCATATTTTTTCTAAAAAGATGTCTTTGACTTGAAATGATATGGTTACAATATTTAAATATCTACTTTTGAAATGCTAAAGACAAGAACATCAGTGTCGATCGGTGTCACCACATTCCTAATCAACTCGCCATAAACGAGCTAGATATAATAGCTAAATGATTTAAATGTACTGTTAGGAAATGCCAATAAAATTAATATGGATTTTTCTTAACTTTCAAATCCTTTCTCCTATTAAATCGCAGTCTTCATCTTTAATTATTAGTTTTCTCCTTTCCATACTATTTTCGCTCATTCTTTCTAATCTTTTTACTCTTCCTGTTTTGACATTTCCATTTTTCCATCTTTTACCTATTATCCCAATCTTAAAAGCATTTTTTGCCTCTGCCGTCTTTCTTATATTAAACCTTTATAATCGTTAACGCAATTATTGTTTAGTTGGTTAATTGGTTGCCTGCAAATTCTCGTGTTTTTTTTCTTTATTCAAATGATATTTGAACATTTTTATTGGAGTAATATTAATTGTTATAGTTATTTTTTTAATGTTATTATTAAGGAAAAATTCTATTGTTAAAATCAATTTATTGCCAATTTATTTATTTTTGTTGATAAAGCCAAAGTTATTTTATTATAATATATACAAATAATTATATGTAATTTTTCTATTTTTTAAAATGTATCCCCATAATTACTTTTGAGCTATAATATCGGAAAATTCAAAGTTGAAGCTAGATCACGATCGCCATGTTTAACGGGAAGACACTTTTTCGAATGATGCACGGAAATATTTTTTCTCGAATATGATAATAGTTTAACTTCGCAGTGATACCAAAGATAATATAATTGATAAAGCAAAAATGAATAAGCTGGTTTTTCAAATATTCAGTCTCAAAGCCTATAGTCCAACATCCCCGACATAAAAATGCATAATAAGGTTTTGTGCAATATATCTACTGTCCAAAAGTTTGGGAACACTTTCCAGTTGTAGCGTTTTTGTATTTTACAACAAATAAACAATGAATTTGTATTTTACAACAAGTAAACAATGAATTTACATTATAACACAATGTAGAAACAATATAAT
>JAUZND010007030.1:0-10519 GCA_034780555.1 Coelogynopora nodosa
TAACAAAGAAATTATAGAAATATAACTATAGAAATTATTGCCTGGAAATTTTTGCGAACGAACGAAAAAACGAACTTCCTTCCGGAACAGTCTATATTAAACTATACAAAAACGGCTCAATGTATTTCAAATGACGTATTCAAATCTGCCAATAGTTTGTAAAACATGTCAAAAGCTGTTAGTTAGAAATCATATAATACTGAAAAATGAAAATTTCATGTCAGGAATTTTAAGATATTTTGAAAGAACCTTATTTTAACCTTATTAACCTTATTAAACCTTATATTAAAATAACAATTCTGAAAAATAATACCTTATAATGAGTAGCCTACTGATATCTGGTTGTGAAAGCATTAATGCAAACAATGAACAAACAACTCATTTTAATTAACCTCCATATACTTTTTAAATCAGTGACTTTCTAAAAATACGCGTTAACTCTTTTAATGTAAATTTATTTAATTTTAAATATTATTCATCAAGGACATTAAATACAATGCCAAAAGTGGGCATAATTAGATTATACTATCCATAATTCCTTAATTGTAACATTTAAGTGTTCCTCCATTTTAGTAGATGAACTCAATTAACATACTAGATTTCCGTTTATTAAGCTTGTGGCATTAATTAGTGCGTTAGCAAGTCAATAAATTCTCCTTCGTGAAGGCTGTTTTAGTCCATAAAAGTTGGTCGTGTACCATTGAAACCTCTACTAGTGGTTGCAGAGTTAATACCCTTTTATGCAAACAACTCATTATAGTGTTCTTTCATTTAAATTTGTTTCTTGATGTGATAGTTCTATGATTGTTGAGTATTTTTTGAGTGTCAAATGTTTGTTTTTTCCATTTTAAAAAACAAGGTAAAGATATGTCATTACATAAAAATAGTTCATTCGCCATCATTTTAGTCATTATTATTAATGGCATGTGAAATATAAATTTTCACAAAAGAGGAACATCTTTATTTAAAAATTAAACCTATCATAATTTAAATTATGCTAACATTTTGTTAACCATACAATACATGTTACATTTTTTTAAATAATTGTATATTTTCTATATGTCCTTGTCTATAGGGATTCGCATACCTTATTTGCTTGTTATATCGAGAAATTCTTTCTAATTTTTACAACGAAAAAGAGAAATTTCTAAATACAGTTTTCTTAGTTAAGCGTTTACAAAAATTTAATTCTACGCAATAATTGATTCATCTATGTTACATATATTTTATGTTTTATCTCTTCCATTGTCATAAAAATATCACACATTCTCATTATTTAGTCATTAATTTTATTTTAGTGCCAAACTGTAATTTTTTAAACTCTTAAAAGCGAATAATATGTAGTAGAATTCAGTTATAAATCATATATAATAAAAATATTTTACAATAATTTCATATTTTAGTTTTTTTTAATAACCATTTATAAAAATAGTTACAAAAAATCGTTCAAATAGTAACTATAAAGCTTGTAGTGCTGCGTATTAAAAACATTTATGAGTAGATTGATATACAATGTAATATGAGCATAAGAATTATTACTTTTTAGTTAGGTTTTAATATAGCGCCGACAATTATCCCTTTTTATGCTTTTTTATGCAACACGAACCCATTAAAGGTCGCAATCACTCGTCTAACACAGCTGTTAGCCAGGAACGGGAGAGTCCAAGAGTGGGCTTGAACCTGTTCCGAGACAACACCCTCGGCAACCGCTAACCAGTGTCTTAACCAAGGACATTCCCATATTTAAGAAAAAATAAACAAATTATGACTAATTAATTGTTATACATAATATATATTAATATACTGATGTTGCAATATTTATTGCTTAAAATTATCGATAATTTAGGAAAATTAATAGATTATTTGACTCAGCTGGTTTCAAATTTTAGAAAAACTAAAAATGTGTTTTTACTTTTTGTACATTTTATATTTAGATTATTTACATGTTCATTTATGTAGACAGTTGCTAATCTAAAAGATTTAAAAACTACACGTTTTTTAAATAATTATTAAATCACAATATAAATTTAAAGTTTATTTCTAACATATATTTGTCACCCGAACTTAAATTATTAAATTGTTTCATAATTCTGTCTATAAATCAACGTGAATAAATGTTATCCTAACATATACATAGATATCCATTGTATAAGAAATTTGCATGAGAATAAACGCATTTTAAAATTGAGTAAATTATTGTAGATAGGGCAATATAGGAGACGTTCAAATGAGAAAGCTAAAAAATGTAAGTTAGCAAGAAAAAATAATGTTTCTATTGGGACAACCTCCATGATGTTAAATAAAATGTTAATTCTGCAGTATTTCTTTGGTGTATTTGTTTTTAACCAAGAGGGGGGTGGTACTAACAAACCCAACCTATAAACATATTTTTAAACTTTAAAAAAAAACTTAAATTTTGTAATCAGTGGATAACATTTTCTGGCAGTTCTTTTAGAAATATAATTATTGAGGAAGTTTTTTTTCAACATGACGTCATCGATTGATATTGAGCAATTTTTGAGTTATTTTTCTAAAAAGTGATCTGAACTCATTGAAATCCATTTAAACCTATGAAAATGAGGGTTTAAAAACAAGACAATTATTAGTAAATTCAGGATACAAATGATCTGACATTTTAATTAAAATGGATTTTGCATAAATAAAAATCATAAATAAAAAATAGATAGTTCCAATTATTGTAACTGTAAATATTAATAGTATGTTTTTTATTATTTTTAATAGTACTATTAATATAAATGTAAATATTAATAGTATGTTTTTTTAATTATTTTTAATAGTAAAATTAATGTAAATGTAAATATTAATATTCTGTTTTTTAGTATTTTTAATAGTAAACTTAATGTAAATGTAAATATTAATAGTATGTTTTTTATTATTTTTAATAGTACAATTAATGTAAATATTAATAGTATGCATAAACTGTTAAATGAGTTAAATATATGACTAGAACTATTTTAAGCACCTATAAATTGTTCCTACTTCGAAACGAATCCTATCAATGTATTTATACTAAAGAGTTGATTTATTTGTGAGCACAATACCGCCTTGGATTAGTCACCCAATAACTATTTCCTGAAGAATGGGAAGCTATGGACAACGTTGACCATGATTGAAACAATTTTTGGAATCAAGTAAGTCAATGGTAATTGATTTTGGATGCCGCAGAAGTTAATTATGTGTTTGTCTCGGAGTAGTCACTTGAAAACTTTCTCCTTGTGGTCTGGAATATCTGATGTGTAAAGCAATTTTACATGAAATTCGAAATAGTGCATTATTATCATATTTTTTAAATACTAGAATTGGTTGCAAAGTTTGCTCGTTTTATACATTTTTGAAATATTCACGAAAAGAAATCCCTTGAAGATCTGAAAAAAGTTCATTATTTAGATTTGGAATTTAAAATATCTTAGAAGTCTATGAAACTGTTTGCACAAAGATTTCACATGTTTGTTTAGATCGTGGATTCCATGACTTCTTCCTGACTTGATCAGATGTTCTGTAAAATATGATATGACCGATTTGGAGCCTAAAACTGTCTTTTAAATTTATTGTTCCAAGTTGAAAATCTGTGATTAAAGTAAAAATTATTTATCTTGGAGAATATGTATATTCCTTATATTCCTTATATTTTAACTTAGACAACGAAGTGTTCAACAATATGTTTACACCAGATTAGCAGCATAATTTAAACATTTTCATAAATTAACTCTTCGCCGTCCTTATGATTTTCTATACGTAATAGTCCTTGGCCTGACTGAGGGGGATATACACACCTTCCCTCTTTAAATCATCGTTCCCATTGACCGATTTAGAAGCAATTTTATACACTCATACTTTGTTTGAAATAAAAAGCAAATATACTCTAAAACTCACAATGTTTTTGGAATAATTTCTTGGTCATTATCGATTTTTAATGATGACGTCAAAAAAGCCATTTTTGAATTAATATGAAAAATAAAGAGATAAACCCTAAATTTCAAAAATATGTTGTTTGTAACTCAAACAGGTAATACACTTTAAAACTTTTTCTTTCTTTTGATATTGATAATAGTTTTTAGACAATTTGAGCACCCCTCCAACAGTGTAAAGTGTAAAAAGGTTCTTATTATATAATATTACAAATAAACATTTAGAATATGCCATTAAATTAATGTCGTAATACTAACAATAACGTTATCTAAAAACGGCACAAAATGGCCACTGTTATTTCATCAAAAAAATGTCATGTGGATTTTTAAGTCTTACCTATACATCATAAAGTTAGCAGCTCTGGTGTTCTCCTTAACCAGTTCAATTGGCCATGGATATGAACTGATCAGATTATTCCACTGAAACCAATCCCATCTGTCAGCGTTTCGAGTGTCAAAGGTAAGACGAACCACTGTCCTATTTTCGCTGCGAAAAGTCAGGTCCGCTTCCCGATAGGCACCTCTTGTCCAACCGAGCAATTGACGACTCTTGAACCACGGGGATAGAACATTCAGATCATTGTAGTCTTCATCATCAGAGTAAAGAGTGGTAACCGAAACAAGGGAACGACTTTTAACAGAAAATATAAGCTGACTTAATCCGTTATTGATTCCATCTTTCAAAAGTGCATTTGAAGTTTGTAAATACTTCACCGTTTGCAAAGCTGACTCAAGCTGATTTCTAAGATTTACATTTTGTTGACTAATCAGAGCGGTTGATACCAAATTTATTTGTTGATTTGAAACGGCTTCGCGATGCTGTTCTGTCATAAGTTTGTTAGCCAGTTGTTTTATCTCGTCCCCAATGACTTCACTTTCAGAATTGGTTCTTTTAGATAGATTTTCTACCGCTGATAACTGATTCATTAATCGTGTCATGGATGTTTCCTCATATCGCCAGTGATTTCGTAAATCCGCTAAATTTGCAAATAGTTTTTGATTGGTTTTATTGCTGACAAACAGTTCATTAATCAAGCTATCTTTCTCCGACTGAAGTCGAGTAACTTCCATCGCTTTTCTAAAGTCTGAAGTTTCCAAAAATGAAATTGTGGACTGAAGAGACTCGATCTTGTGCTTTCGATTTTTGTTTAACTCATTAAGTTCGGAGTTTATTTGTATAAGATCTGTTAAAGATCGGTTAAATTCTGATTTATTTTCCAATAATAGCTGTTTCAGGTGTGAACTCTGTTGTGTTGCATTGTGCATATCTACTTCTAAATTTTCAATCATCTTTCGATTTAATTCGAGCTCTCTGTGATTGATATTCTGTTTTAAATAAGACTTAATAAAAGTGGAAAAGTTTTTCCCTAAGTGAAGCACACTTTCACTTACTGTTTCTAAAAGATTCAATTGGTGATTAGCCGATGTATTTAAACCACTAAGTTGGTTAATGGATTTTATAATCTTTTCATAATTACTTTTTGAGCTAACTCTCATTAACTCAAGTTCTGATGTGAAATTATTGACAGCTACTGTGTTATTCAAAATATAATCGAAACACATTGATTGATGAGAAGAATTAAACACATTTGCAGCGTATGTCTTTCCAGGAGCAACATTAGCCGTATTTAGATAATATTGTCTATTGTATGTTTGGAGTCGTCTAATAAGTGCCGTTTTCTGCCTTTTCAGAATAATAATATTATGCATAAGTTTTGGTAACGCTGACTGAATTTTTTTCGCTTTATCGGTTTGTAAAACTGGCCTATTGGTTTTGCCAGCGTAGTTTAAAAGTTTGGCAAACTCCTCAACCGAATTAAATGGACATTCTGAAAGAAAAATAAATTAAAAGAATGTTTAATTGTAATTCTATCAAATGTTATCATGTCATTTGCTTTATATATTTGTGCATTTAGTTTTACTTAAAAAATCATGTTATCCATTTATTTTGAGATAAGTACAATAAAATATTATATATTAGTATAGTATATTATCATAGATATATGTAGGTATTGTTTAAATGTAGTTATACTTGTATAGTAGTTTAGTATAATATAAATAATCCGACGCATAAAATATGATTTATCGTGTAATTTTAGCGAAGTATTATATAAATATGCACTAAAATTTTTAAAAAATCACTTAAAACTATTTGAATTTATTAGAAAAAATTGATTAATTATTCTATATACATTTATTTTAGCTGTTGTTAAATATTCTATTGATCTATATTTTGATAATTTAAGATAATTATTTGACACAAGCTAAAGTTTAATTTATTAAAAGAAATTTAATTGTTTATTTTAATGTATTATTTATACAACGCCGACAACTCATTTAACAACACATTTGATTGACAATTGTTAAAATATTATAACTGGTTACATTAAGCACACTATAAGTATATATATTTTAGAACACTTAATAGAATTTATTAACTATTAGACAATATTAAAAACATGAATAAATGATATACAGTTAATATAATTCCATATTGTAAGTTACACGTATACTGTTTCAGCGCTGCCATGTTGAGGCATTTTTTTAAATAATTTTTTTATACGGCTTTATAATTGTCACAAACATTTCGGTGACAATTTAACAATTTTTGGCATTCTGAACAAACTCAGAAGAGTTGCTAAACATTCGACAGACACAGCTGTCTGCCAGGGAGAGATAAGGTACACTGCTGGGATTCGAACCCGCAACCTTCACACTCAGTCACCAGCGCCTTAACCGACTGGGCTATCTCACCCCCCCAAAATTACAATATTCAGGAATTATTTATAATGTTAAGATGACAATAAAGAACTGCTTCAATGATAGACATTTGTCATATGAAAATTAACATGATTACTCAACATTGATATAGTCACATACAGATCAATTAAAAAAAATAACAAATTCTATTAAATAAATATACACTGTGTATTTGAATAATTTGCAATATATATAATTATTAATTGATGATATCGCTAATTATGTACATATATATGTATTTAAATACATTTTATTTTTGCTAGTGGATAGCTATATAATTCTAAAAATAATTACAGGAATGTTCAATGTAATTATGATAGGTCATATCTAATGAAGTGTTATTAAATTTGGGTCACTTTCCTCTGGATAAATTCTTTAATAGTAACTTTTTTTATTAATTTCAAAAATTAATATTTATTTTGTGGAGAAGTATTTCATTTAATAATTTTCTTTTATTTTATAAAAAAGTAATTAGAAGTTATAAACTATAATATATAAAATAAAATAATAAAATATATATATGAATTATCTGTAGGCTTGTTTTGTTAGTTATACTTGATGACGCTACATTGTACATTTAATATATCCATTTACATGAAATGAGATGGATAGTTATAGATATGGAATGTTATCATAATAGAAGTATATTTGCCATACAGCATAAATCAATATTTTAAATCTAATCCAACTTTAAATAAAAAGTCATACTATATTTGGGTTTAGAAAGCATACATAATATGATACAATTTTAATATAATAAAACTGCACATATAGGTATAAAATTATTAACCATTGTCACGTGCGAAATCGATATTTCTTACTTAATTAATAGTATATTATTTTTTCATAGTTAATTAATTAAATAATTCAATACAATAAATAAAAACAATAAAACAAAATATATAAAAACATTTTAAATTGTTTATTATGATTAATTCTTAATTATCTAACAATATATTGCATATTTTTAGAATAAATATTATATATTTATGTATATTTTAATAATTTTATTGTTCCATTTTAATCGTTGATTAGTTTTTTTCCTTATTAATAATAAATTATTTAATGTTTTATTATTATTTTCTTACAAAACGCAAAATTGTGACTTCTACAAATCCAGTTCCCAAGTTAAAATGTCTAATTGATCATGGAGCTTTCTTTCAGAACTTCCTAACTAGGAGGTATGGCCTATATATAGATTCTGAAGAGGACATATAAGTTATCATAAGTTTAGAATTGTTTATGCTCCCTTGGCTTTCTAAACTGAAGTATATAGTTCCGGTCTAATAACGGTTAGCAAATGTTGCTCTACAAATTTGTATATCATAAATATAACAAAATATTTTTTTACCTCCCCCACAACAGCCATTCCCTTAATTATATCACACCCCGTACTCCCCCATAACTACACCTCAATAATAAAATATATAATAATGTTTTATATTAATTCTCACATCAATTTTTCTAAATGAATTTCTAAATCCTTTTTACCTCTAGGACAAGCCCAACTTGCAGCGTTGACCCTCTCCCACGTCAGGTTGTTAAAAGATTTCAACAGAAAAGCCCATTTGGCATCCGATGCAATGTTGGCGACGCGTTTCTGTTTATCAACATCGAGGTCATCCTCCACTACTCCAATGCTGACAACTATGTCGGCCGCCTTGTGAAGCTGGTTCAACGCCTCCGCCAGACCTGCCTCCTCCTCCTCCACACCGTCCGGTTTCGAACTCGAAGCAATCATCACAATGACACGTTTTGCTGTTTTGGCGCCGCTTAGACGCGGCGGAAAGGATGGAAAGCCATGCTTGGCCACCCCTGTGAGCGCATTGACGATGGCCCGACGGCCGCCTATGTAAGGCAAATTGTTGACGGTGTTTAAAAGTGTCGCTTTCTGCTGTGAGTTATCGATCGCTACACTGAGAGCGACTCGGTCGCTGAAGTAGATAATGCCCGCTCGAACGGTTGCAGGTGAAATGTTTACCTGATAAATTCAGAAAAATTATCAATAAGCTACACTTAAAATACACTTAAATAATAAAATTTAAGAATTTATTAATTAACTAAACTTTTATAGATAATTAGATAATCTTAATATATCGGTTGGGTTGTATCTCAAAATATTAATTTAAGGCAAACTTTGTTTTTAATAAAACTATAGTATATTATAAAACTGCAACAATGCTATTATTAGGCAAAAAGTAAAATAAATATTCTCAGTTAAATATATTGATTTATGCCTTATTTATACTGGTGTGGTCACCTGGACCATACAATAGTAATATTATAGAGTGTGTCCATGTAACCCAATATTAGACAAAAAATACAGTGAAACTTTTTTTAGATTTAATAACGGTAACGTCTCGAATTTGAGATCAACTATATAAAAACTATTTCGTTTAAAGCTTTATATGAAAGGAAAGCGTTTGTCTCAAAAATGGCTTAATATACGATTATTGGTATTATTATTATATTTATTAAACGATAAATAGGCTACATATTTGTATGTACAAAAAGTACTAGTATTTTTTTATATTTTGTTAATATTATATATATATATATTACTTGATTATAGTAGCAGTTCTATATACATTGATATCAAACAAAGAGTTTAAATTGGTATACTATATATTTATTCACATTTGTTATTGAACGCGCTTCTAACAAAATATCAGGGAAAAAACTTGAAAATATATGTTTGTAACGTACAATTGTTCTATCTGGTTTTGTTCACTATTCATCGCAGGATGAACATACAACAAGATTTGTCAAAGCAATATTTAAGAAAAGCAGATGTTTACAATAGGATGTATCTTTCATATCATGTGACAATAATTTGTATGGGAATAAATCCTAAATGTGATTAATGGGACATGCGTATTTATACATATATACATACATGTGGCATATTTGGATAATTTGGTCATTGCGTGTTTATGGCTAAGCATTTCTCATATAGGAATTAGGAATATTAAATGTGTGAGATATAACTAGCGCCAACACATGCGTTAAAACGACTTGTGCAATATTCTCGTGGTGTTAAAGGGAGTAATTTAAAAAAATTATTTTAATAACTTTATCTAAAACTATTCTAGTTAAATGTCATGCATATTAAACTATCTTCCGTTTGATTGCAGCGTTGAACAAAATAGATCTACTCCTTGTACCCTTTTATGATACAACTTGTTTTGTTAATTATATTTTTCTTCTGCATGACGATCTAATATCGATTAAAATATCAATCTAAAGGAGGAAAAAAGATAACTACTAGTTTTTCTTTTCAATAAATGAACTCAGCAAAAAATATATATACATGATTGCGTCACAATTATTGTATATTTGATGTGGATGCTTTGATGTGCTTTCACTCTTTACAATCAAGCTGATATGTTAAACCCACAGAAATAATTAGTAATATAATTATATTTATAAAACATACCGCACCCAATATCATGATATATAAAATAAACTTACTATAAATCAATAAAAAAAATCTAAATTCAATATATTTTAGATATTTATTTTTAAAACTAATAAAACATTAATCAACATGTTTATGTATAACTCATTAATGACGTATCGACCATCACATACTAAACACATATCCAACAATAATTATAATATATTCAATTATTGTAGAACAACTTCAACATTAAAAAAGAAAATGTTTAGCACGATGCTGTAAAATATGTCAACTGCCTATTCATGAAGTTATGATACAATGACAGAGAGATGCAAGCAATATATAGTTCATCATCATCATCATCATAAATCAGTTTATTAAAATAATAAAACCGGAGATCAAATATTCACAGAGTACAAAAGGAAGAAAA
>JAUZND010007031.1:0-10518 GCA_034780555.1 Coelogynopora nodosa
CAGGACGTTATTGTTACCGTAAACTTCCAATGGGATGTAGTGCTAGTCCTGAATTCTTCGCTCGGGTGTTAACAAAGGTGTTAGAAGGTCTCGATTCATTTTTGAATTAAGTAGATGATATAGTAATCTGCACAAAAACAGAAGAAGAGCATTTGAACTTAGTACCAAAAATGTTAACCCTTTTGAGAAATGCTGGTCTCAAATTAAACAAAGACAAGTATACTTTTTTCGCCACGCAAACAGAATTTATTGGCTATATCTGGAGTCAAAATGGCATCCAAAATATCAAATCTAAACTTGATGCATTCAGGCAAATGGAACCACCAAGGGACAAGCAAAGTTTAATATCCTTTCTGGAACTTACAGCTTATGTGGGTCAGAATTGTACAGCTCATTATAGTACAAATGTTCAACCGCTTTGGGATTTGATCACGGATGATTTTCCAGTGAACTGAGTATAGACTCCGGTCGTTTTACAAAATTCGCGATTTGCTTTGTAATGATAAAGCGCTTTCTTTCTTTGAACCAAAATTGCCAACAGTAGTTCAGACTGATGCGTCAGTAACCGGTTTAGGTGGAGTGTTGATCCAAAATTACATTCCTGTTGTGTTCGTTTCTAGAGTTCTGACTGAAACAGAGAAAAGGTACTCGCAAATCGAGCGTGAGTTTTTAGCCATTATTTTCAGTTTGACAAAACTGAGCAAATACAATACCTTATCGGGATTCACTTTACTTTAATGACGGATCATAAGCCGATTGTTCAACTATTCCCTAAACCTATTGATACCCTCTCCAATCGATTACAACGATGGCTAGTGGGCATTCAACATTTATCTTTCTCCATAGTTCATATAAAAGGGACCGAAAATATTCTAGCAGATGCTCTGTCCATAAATTCTATACCATGTGAGCCGAATGAATCTGAAATTTCTGAATATAGATTATGTTTCATGCTTCGAAGTCTTCCAGTAGATTTAAAAACAATTGTCGAAGCAACAGCTGTTGAACCAATTTTATTAGAGGTCATTTCCTAAGTAAACTCAGGATGTACAGCTAATGTGGCAAAGAATTTGAAACCTTATTTCCAAATGAGAAATGAATTACTAGTAAAATATAGCAAAAATTTACCTATTCTGTGTAAAGGTTCTCAAGTAATAATTTCCAGTTCTTTGCGCAACAGGCTTCTAGAAATCTCTCATGAAACTCATGTAGGAATGTCAAAAATGAAAGCCTCTCTTAGAACTTATTGCTTTTGGCCCCAAATAAATGTTGACATTGAGGAGTATGTAAGGCATTGCACAGCTTGTACTGTTTATCAGAAAAGGAAGATAAACCACCTCTATGTCCTGTTGCGGAAAAATAAACCAAACCATGGAACGTTCTTCAAATTGATTTAACTGGACCTTCTGACGTTTTAGATTTTAGATGGAAAAATCTTCTTTACGAGAAACATATACCTTTATAGATGGCATTACATAACATTCTTTTTAACATTAGATCGTCTCCGAATGATGTAACAGGACAAACACCGTTTCATCGTTTGTACGGTCGGGAAATGAGTCAATTCAGATGAGTCTGAACGCGTTCGCTTAGCTTATGCAGCGTACAATTATATTAGCTATAACGATTTTAACTTGCTCACAAAACACACAAATGAATATCCTACATCCCCTGCTATTATAAATCCTACAACAGATCGCCCCAGGCGGCAAACAAAACCTCCACAAAGATTTAATCATGAACCATAATTTGCATGTGCTCAGAACAATGTATCGTGTTACCTCATGTACTGTAGGTTTTCTACAACTTTAGAAATGTAATACAAAATATTAGTAGTAGAGATGTTATTTATTTTGTTTTGGTTTTTTTGTGCATTATCTTATTATTGCTATTCTCTATGTTATACTACTGAAAATTATAATAATAATACATTGTAATTCATCTGTTTATTTTAATGAATTTGTTGATTGGAGTTAAAATTTATGTCCATATATGTTATTATCCTGCCTATGTATTTGAACATTTTGTGTGTTTGGAAGGTGTTGAATCTTGAGATTCTATTTTCTATATTCTATTATAATCTATTTATGTGCTTTAACACTTACAAGTAATATAACATGTATTTGTGTCTAGTTAAGCTGTTAGTTGTAAAATGGTAAACTGTCAAGACGGGTATTGTGATTATTGTTTATGATTTTCAATCCGACAGACTTTTAGGTGTATACTTACGCTACCACACAACCCACCATCTCTGTTAACATGCCGTTGAGATGCCGGGTATTTTATGAATGATAATAAGCTTACCTTCTTACATTATTGTTCTTGCTACAATATAATACGACTTTAGCGGGGGCAAAAGTCAACAGTTTTGTATGGAATATAATTTTTATATAATTTATTCATTTTCTGAGTATTATTTCTATATCTTTATATATTTTCACATTTTCGATATAAAATCCAAATACAACTATTCAACAGTTGGTTTTTCAGTAGAAATTAATAATGTAATGAAACTTTTTTATTCTAAATGAGAATCGGGATGCATATATTGTAGTTAGTAAATACATTAAAGGCACATATATATATATGTTATCGTGTCCAATCCATACAGACACTAGATAAATTTGTCAACAAACGAAATAAAGGTAAAGTAGTGGAAATTTATATAGTCTACTCTTGCTAAACCGGATCTGGCTAGACCGTAATTTTGGCAATAACGGACTGATTTTCAATTCCAAACTTTTTTTCCTATTCTTTTTATGTTTTTAATATTGGATATACCAGAATCGCCTAAACTGGACTTCGCACGAGATTTTGCGAAGTCTAAACTGAGTTGAGAGATCAATGCAAACCCGACAACTAGGTTGAGATAACTATATTAAATGCTGCAAACCAAGACACAATTAAATACATACAAAATATATTTTAATAATTATTTATTAAAAGAAACTCTACTTTCATTTTTTATTTTGGACTATTATGTATAGGCCTAACATAATATCCTAAATAAATATACAGAATTGATAAAAAATATATTTTGCCTAAACCGGAAAGTGGCTAAACAGAACATTTTTTGCTGCATTTTGGTTGTCCGGTTTAGAGATCGTGTATAGAGGACGCCGCATATATAGTCACACCAACTTCCTGCAACTGGTGCTCGGATACATTCTCGATATCCCTGGGAACTTCCGCCTCATGGGGGAGATTTCAAGTGAAGAGTGCCACAACATACGCAATACTCTCCACGTGGTAATGTCCATTCGGTTTTTACCTGTCTGAATACATCCTGTCGGGGGTGTGTTGGAGGCGATGCTGCACTGGTGATTAACTTTGTAACACTAAATATTTTGAATCTCAGCTTTCAAACTGCCACGTCGATGGTTGTTTCAAAAAGTTACGGTTACTTCTTCCTGACAAGGCCTCAGATGGAACGGACTTCTAGATCCTGGTCAATATCCCATCGATTACTGCTGCCATCAGACCAAAGATTATAGAACCCATTTGTATCAGACTCCACCAGCCTCCAAGAATGTAGAATATTGTCAATACAGGCAATTTTTTGTTTAATCCTGACTAGTTTTATATTGGTTGAGTTCTCTGCTGATTCCATCCTCTAAAATTGTTTTTGAAATTCATTATATTATTATAGCTAAACCAATTTATAAATTTACTTAAAAACTAGCTAATAATAATTAATTTAAAAATTATTATGTATTACACGCAACTTCCATTTTCTAAGATAGCTGCTAATTTAATAAGATATAAATTAAATCAATATGCCTGTGCATGAACCATTTTTGTTTTCAGAAAGAAGATTATGAATAGATCAGATCAGGATAACATATTAAAATTTTATTAATAATAACAAAATCACTTACCAAAAAACATTGTCAATAATAAGTCAGTTATTAAATTAAATGAAAACACAATATTAAAAATATAATTAATGTTAATTGTTAAATATATACAAATAAAAACCATTATCCAGATTGTAAATATTAAAATATTAGGTAACATAACTGGTCAAATAATGTTTGATAAATTTCAAACATGAATTTACTATAATACAGTTTTCAAGAATTTATATAATAATAATATTGTTTACTGTAATTAATGTTAATTAAAGAAATGTATTATTAAAAAAAAAAAATTATAATTAATATTATTAATAGTATTCTATTGTAAATTTATTTAGTATTAAAAAATAAATAGGATTGTCAAAAAAAATCTATTCTTTATTATACAAATTAAAATAAATATTAATATTTGCACATTGTGAGAGTATAATAAAAATTATTATTTCATTTAATCTGGATTATTACTAATATAATATTATGTACCAAATTAAAATTAAGTTTTTTTTGTCTTTAATGCAGTTACTATGTATATCAGTTATCATTAAATATTACAATATCTAAAAATTTAATAAAATAGACTTCATAATCAAATAAGGTGAAAAAAAAATTTAAGCATATTAAATAATTAATTAGTGCCAACAGTAGTTATATTATCAATATAATAAACAGCTAATGATATATATATTATATATGAATTATCATTAGTAGAAAACATTGTAGAACAATTTTTGGTACTCAAAAAATTATTTTAAACAATAACTTAATGCTGTTAGTAATAGTAGTACTTAGTGTAGTGTATAAAAAAATTAAAATAAGGCAATTTTTCCTTGGTTTAAAGAAAAATGTTTGAGTACTAATGTTAATTCATATATATAGTCCATTGTAGAAAATTATTTCTAAAGGCGAACATAGGAAGTTGGGATTCTTGTCAATATTCTATATTGTTTGCTGGTGACCGCCAAAAGGACATAAATTACCTATTTGCATCAGACCCCACCACGCCCACTTCCCCTGCATGTTGGTTAGTCTGTCTTTTTGCCTTTTGTCAGTTTGCATTTGTTACATCGACACACGAATTCACATAGCACATTGTCATCTGTGACTTCCCCATCACTTCTCTGCACCCTTTAGGTCACATCAGCTTCCGCTAAGTTGCATCGATGTTTAACAAAATGTTCAACCTTTTCAAGATTTTAAACAAAATTAGAATTAATGTGATCCTTATGAAGACCTTCTCCGTTTTATTTTTGTTAAATTCAATAACTACTGATTCCATCATGAAGATTCAGGTAAAATATGCAACTTCAATAAAGTAAGACCATCAATACGTTGAATAAATTTATATCGTCAATAATAGAACTTAATGTATGTACTACTATACAAACCATATATGGTTTACTTTATTATTTGAAGAAGAAACAACTATTACCGTGGAATTGCTTTTTTAAGTTTGTGATTTTTTGGTCATTATAAATTGCGTATGTCAAAGCGAAAATACTCACATTTTTATTTAAAATCGACCTCGAAGACTCTGTTTGTTAAAATGTTACGAATAAATATATAAATTATTTGTTTTAAAATAGCGCCTACATTAAATATCTTTCATTTTTTGGTTAATTTTAATTTTAATTAATTTTATTTTTTTGGATAATAATGTAAATATTGTATTAACTTACGTGTTAAGAAAATTAATTATACTACTATGGATGCCGATGTTGAATCTCATGAAATAGAAAATTACATTTACTGGAAAAAGAAGTATATAGTTGCTGTTAAATTTAGAACAAAATACAATGAGCTAAAAAAATTATGTGCTGCAGGTATTAAAAAAAATTAATTTTCATTTGTAAATGTTACAGAAATATTTATAATTCGTATTGATTCATACTAATTTTCACAGTAACTTCTGTGCTTTTAAATTGCAGACAATTATTCTATATTTCTAGAGATTAGACTAGACTAGTCACTAGTTATAGTGTTGCATTATTAGTATTACTTTTTTTCTTTTTAGACTTTATAGGATTGTATATTTGTATTTATATCTATTGATTTTAGAATTGACCCAGACGTCTGGGTTTTGTAAAAATAAACCTTGTCTTGTAAAATAATAATTTGGGCTGGGGTAATAGAATTTTATACTTTGTCTTTATTGAACTGGATACTTATTTATTTGTATTAAAAAAAATTGGTCTGGGGTAATAGAATTTTAAACTTTATTGAACTGGACTGGTCCAGGGTAATAGAATTTTTGACTTTATTGAACCCGACTGGTCCGGGGTAATAAATAGCTATTTATATTGTAGACAAGTCTGACCTAGGTTATACATTAAACTTATTATTGTCATTAAGGCAGTGCACTAATGTTTTATATTATTAATATCAATTACAAAACTTTGTTAAGCAATAGTAATACTACTGAGTATGATTTGAATTATCAGGGGCGGAAAGTTAGGGCAGTGTCCCATTTTTTAATAGGCGCATTTACTATACTATATTTTCACAATATGAATTATGAAACGGCACTTGTAAGTAAAAGCAATAGGCACCGAACGGCGATTATTTTTTAGGGGGGTGTCCCGGGACATGTTGGACACCCCCCTAAATCCGCGCCTGATTATATTTTATGAAATTATATGGTTTGAGATTCTCATATACCAAAAATATGTTTACTGCTTTATTGTCTCTTGACTCCTGGAAAGAACACTGACTTTTGAAACAGCAATAAATATGCTGATGAACAAATTTGTAATTTATTGTTTTATTGAAACTATAATAATCCTAGCCCTATTATTTCCTCCTTTTCTAAAAATATTTTCAGTAAATAATTATTGATCCATTATTTCCCTCAATATTAATGATATATATAAAAAATATGACTTCATATATTTACTTTAGACATGGTAATGTTGTACTTAAGTACAATTAATGCTTTTTTATTCTTGGAGAGAACTGCTATATTTCTGTACGGTTCTAAGTAGAACTGGTTTACTGAAGGTTTCAGAATTATATGAATGTTATTCTGTTATATTAAAAGTAAATTTCGGTTTCTTTATATTATTATTTTCCTAGATTTTGTCATTAGCATTACTGCCCAATTATTATTACAGAGTATTTCAATGTACAGTATCCCATTTATACTCAGTTTATCTTCTATCTATCATCTATAAAATATTGGTCATAATAAAGAAATGGTTGCATAAAATGCATGAACCCAGTGCATGTGATCAAACTTTTGTTTAATATTAGAATATATTCCTATTACCATAAAACATATAAATATTTTTGCAATATAACCAAATTGTTTAGATACCAAACTTGCTCTGTTTGGAATTTGTTAATTTCTTAAAGTTCACTCTGCTATGAAAATTAAAGAATATTTTCATTAATATTAATAATATATACTCTTTTTATAAATAAATTTTAAAAGTCAAAAATTGAGCAGTTAAAATACACCTCTTAATGGAGATAAAGCATCCTCTTGATTATAGTACATTGAATTTTTAAGTCATAATATGTATTTAATTTGTAAGAATTTGTTTTTACATCATGATAGCTCTATAAAATGGAAAACTGTTATTATTGTCCATCACCATGTCCATGCATGAGCTCATCATCATAGCCTAAGCCCTCTTTGTTTAACTGCTGGTCATGTTCATTATTGTCATCATTATTAAACATGTCTAAACCAGGATCATCATTGTTACTAATAAATCCAATAGGCTATGTTTGCAATCTCCTTACAGATATGCTTTTGTTATGAACACATTGTCATGACAATTATATATTTTAGCAAAATAAAATACATGCATATATAAATTAGTATGTTTTTATTTCCTCTTTTCTGCAGTTATTATATAGTATATATGTTTCAACATTTTTTTACTAAATTTTATTACAAAAGTATTGAACATATAGTATATAAACAAATATATAATTATTCAATTATGAATAGATATATTTACTATAAATAGTAATAAATTGTTATTTTCTTAAAATAATATTTCATATGGAAAAAAACCATAAGTTATTATCCAATTAAAAATAAATATTTAGTATATATTAATAAAGAATCATTTTTATATTAGTAATAGCAATTATTCATTGTGGAAAGTAATTCCTAGTAAAATAATACCATTTTTATAGACTATTATATATATATTTAAACTAATACTATGAATATTTTTATTAAAAATGTTGCAGATTAACAACAACAATTTTCAGTTTCTTCATAACTTATTTTTAATTTAAATATGTACTTACATTATTTTTTAAAATAATTATATAACATTGTCATACCATATATATTAAGATAATTTTATTAATATTGTTTTCAAATTTTGTACATAATTTATTACTATATAATATTACATTTAAACATTCATTTCTGGTCATCAATAATAAATAGAATTTAAATTAAAAACTATTATAGAAATCATTATTTAAAAAAAAGTACATAAATAATGGAAAATTATGTAATAGAAATAATTACTACATATATTTCAGTTTTAAATAGTTAAGACTAATTGACTAATAATGTATATATGTTCACTAATAATAACTTTATTTTGAACAGGTAAATTATTTATGTTAATGCTACATATGGTAAATACTATAACACTAATAATATATGTTAATGAAAAATGCTATATATTTACCTTATTTATTATATATTTTATGATTTGAATAAGTTTATTTAGTATTGTCAGCATGTTAATATAATGTAATTTAATTATTATTAGTGTTTTATGTTAATTTATGTAATTGAATACAACAAAGTTAGAATTTAAGATTAAATACAACTGCATATATTCCAAACAAATTAAATATTGGTAATCATTTATTTCTTTGATAATATAAAGTTTACTATTATACTTTTTGTTTATATTATATCAGTTATATATATTTGCTTTGCAATTATATTTTAAGTTTATTATTAATAAATTTAAGCAATATAAAATAATAATATTGAATTAAAGGTATTGCTTAATGTTTAATTGCAATCACTTTTGAATGCTTACATTTTTAATATTAAATAAAAATGTAAATATATACATTTCTGAAAAGAAGTAGTTACAAGTAGTATGGTGTTCTGTAACAATTTTGAATCATGCATTGCCTCTTTATTTCAGTCGTGTCTGATTATGATACAGCATGTGATCAATTAACCATTAAAGATGAAGAGGTAATACTAATATATAACTTTAATAGTCATTAATTGAGATAAACAAAACATTTTTATTTTTAATGTTTAATCTGTTTTATAAAAAAATAGAATCTATTTTTGTATCATTGATTATTTTAAAGTAATGCTAATAATCACTGATTTAACATTACTATCTGTCATACTAGTTTTCTCTGTCTTTACCTACATTACTTTTTAATCAATCTAGAAAGTTATAATGCTAAATGTATAACACTACATATTACGAAAATCATCAGAATATTTTCTATTAAATGATTTTCCCCATAAAAGACTTTATTCCAGATGTGTGGGAAATATTATATTGAAACTATATGCATATTATTTATTGCTGCATATTTAGCAGACTGAATAATTTGGTTAATGTTGATTAAATTGAAAATGACCTACTTTTTTATAATTGTTTCATTTTATATTGTTGTTCTACATTACTAAAACTGTTTATTTTTCTATGAAATATTTAAAATCTACTGTTTATGGTTTTCAAAAATGTTCATTAACTTTTTATAATGTATAACAAACATTGATTTAATAATAATTTCACCATAAAGCACTAAATTATATAGTATATTAACAGTATTTTCCTTTACTACATTTTAGACTAGGAAATTGAAAGCTGAACTTCAAAGGCTGGATTTTGAATTAAAAGAAGCTAATTTGTGTAAGAAATGCATATCTGACATAATTATTTAATGTATATAATTATAAATTTAGTTTTTCTTAACAAATCATAGTGTGATTGATTTTATTGATTATAATATTTCAAATGATAATCTATCAAAATTATTAATATGGTTATTTATTAATTAATTGAATCTCATTAATATTTTTATTAATAAATTATTTGCAACATGTACATTACACTAAGGAACCTTTTCTGCCCATATGACCATTTGACCTATCATTTTCTTAATACTTCAACAATTGTATATACACAGTGCTCAATTCAGAAGATATTATATTTTTTACATTAGTAATTTTTAACTACCCATATCTATAACTCTGATTGACCATATAATTTATTAATTAAAAAATATAAAATGCTGTTTTTTAATTTTTTTAATAATTATTCAATTTATTTTGTTTATTTATTAATAGCGCACACAATAATATCTCATAGATAGTACACTTAAAAATAATTACCTTACTTTAAATGATTTTAAGCTCTCACTAAGTCATAACATTTTGATTTTAATAGCTCAATCTTGCTTCATGTAAACAAGTATACTAGTTAGTATATATTTATAATATTCCACACGTCGATTGCAGCTATAAAGGCTGCTGCCAAAAATCTCGATGCACTGAGAACAGAGAACAAAACTCTCCAGAAGTATCGCGATGCGTCCTTTACTGTTGCTACCGAGGTTAGTGTCCATGATCCTCTACCAAGGTTAGTGTCCATGATCCTCTACCAAGGTTAGTGTCCATGATCCTCTACCATGGTTAGTGTCCATGATCCTC